>JAPMOQ010041062.1:7441348-7518650 GCA_026543055.1 Argiope trifasciata | reverse complement strand
AATTATTGAAATATAAGAAATAATAATAATTATTGAAATATAAGAAATAATAATATTTTTATTGAAACATAATTTCATATTACCCATAATCTGTGTTTGGCGAATATACTCGTCATTACTAAATTTTAGCGACACAATATCAATGCACATTTTCCGAAGAGGTTGAAACAGTTAACTGATTAAATAAAAATATTTTTTATTAAAAATGTTTGGCATCACAAAGCTTTCCAAATATAATCAAAGTATTTCAAAGCAGATAAACAGATAGTAAAATGGGTGATAAAGATAAAGAATTTAAAATATCACCATTGGTACAATTACATTCGAAATCAATACTAAAGCTTAATCAACAATGCAGGAGGAGTAAATGGCAGATAAATCTGGTTAATATGAAAAATCTTTATAAACACACAAAAACTTAGCAACAAGCATGCCTAAAAGTGTGACATTGTCCAGAGTTCTTATGAAAAATTGACAACATTCTATACGGTTAAATACAGCGATAGGATTGCGAAATTTCATTATTATTTATTTGTCAAAATCTGACAAATTTACAAGCTTTGAAAATTATAATAGCTCCTTAATATGGACGTAAGGAATGTATTTTGCTTAAAAATAAAAGCAAAAATATTTTTCATGAATAATAAAATATTTCTCAACTAACGGCACAGTTAAAGAACATGACAATTCAGACAAGTTCAAACAATTATTTAAAATTATATGCATCATTCTGATTAATGTTATACCATATTTGAGGATTTTATAACGTGTGAAATTACATCCCTTAGCAAATCACAAGCTGTTATTCATAGTGGGTTTACAATGACAAAATTATACTAATTTTTCTTCCATGCTTTAATTAATGACAGCATTCACGCATTTTTAGGTAATCTATGACATCACATCGGAGCTTGAATTACTCCGCCAGCCATATTTCATGGATCATTAATAAAACACTTTTATTTATCTTAAAACAAGCGTAAAAAATTATATAATTTCACAAGAAAATAGAACAAATGGATGAAAAAAGGTCCAGGAACGTGTAAACATACACTTCCATTATGTTAATAGAAAGGGGGGAACTGAAATTTATAGCCAATCCACTCACCAATAAAAATTAAAACAACAAAAGCAAGATAAAAGAAATAAAAAATGACAACAGCGCCCTTCTGTCATGTCGTAGAATTTAAGGGTGAGAACATGTTGGGGGGGGGGGTAGTAAAATAAATCGTTCAGAGTGAAACTACTATTATACGGCCAATTATTTGTTGAAGGACTCAAATAAATAATGGGGACAAAGAATTTCTTCTATTAGTCAAAAAGAGGGAGAACAACCAGTGTAAAAGGGTGATTTTTTTTTTGTCCTGGCTATTTGTTTTCCTACTGGCAACGAGGCTTTTGAAAGCATGGAATGCTCATTTTGAGAAAATTTGTATCCTTTTAAAACTTCTTTGAGGAGGAATGGACCAAATTAATACCTGTAACATTTTTCGATTCGGTAATGTGATACGTTCTTTGCGAATGCACATTGGTTAGATCATATTTAAGGAATTCGTTTTTGGTGTTTTTGGAGTAGAATAATCAAAATCAAACTATTTTATGTTTTAAAGCAGTGATTTCTTTACTAGATTTTGTTTCTTCATTCCTTTTGAAGCAGAAATAAAAGAAAATCATAGAATGCGAAAGATACAATAAGTTTATTTCAAATTTTAAGCTTAAATTAAGATAAGTTTTCAAATTAAGAGTTTTGAATTACAGTTTTTTCATAAAGGTTTATTTACCAATTTCAGTGTTAATTTTAAATTCTAAATAAATAAATTCTAAAATAAAAATTCGAAATTCAAAAAATAAATAAATTCTAGTTTTAGTAATAATTTCTGAAATAAAAATTCTAAATTACAACATTAAAAAAATTCTAAAATAAATAAACTTTTAAATAAAAATTATAAAATAAATAAACTCTTAAATAGAAATTCTTAAATAAATAAACTCATATATAAAAATTCTAAAATAATTAAATTCTAAAACAAAAATTTGCAATTCTGAAATAAATAAATTTTAAATAAAAGTTCTAGATTCTAAAATAAATTTTCTTTTCATATAAGCTGTTGAGAACAAACTACACAAGAGTTTTTGCTTTAAATCATGTGCTAACAGATTTTGGCTTTCAAGTACTTTCAAAATTAAATGAATAATATTACTTAAATTATTATTACTTGAAGTTTATTTAATAAATTAATTTTAATTAATTAAATTTTAATTAATTAATAAATAAACAAAATCTTGCCGATTCCTGCAATAAATTTAGGTAATACAATTATATAAAACAGATTTCTGCAAAATTGTGAGCTTTTGAAATCTAAATTTTCAATAATATCAGTTTAGTTGAAATGAAAATATTTCCTCAATTATGCAATTCTTTTGAAAAAAATTTTTAATATAATTTTCAAAAAATAGGTTTTTTGTTATAAAATTCAAGCTGCTATCATTGGCATAAATATTCAATGCAATCAATAAATATTTCATTATAAATATTCATTAGTACTATTTTCTTCTTTTGTTAAAATATAAGGAAAAATACTTCGATTTTTTTAATGTGCGAAATTTATTAATTATAATGCCATAAAAGTTAGAAAACATATTATTTAAACAGTTTTTTTTTTTTTTTTTTTTTTTTTTTTTTTTTGCATTAAGCTGTCAAGGGACTAAACTGCATTCGAAATATTCTAGATTTGCGTGATTTACAGAACAGGAGTAAAGCAGCGTTAACATGTGGCCAACTGTTGGGAAGAATGGAAGACCACATCTACATAAGGAACGTCACGTGGCTCAATGACACAATAGCAAATAGTTGTTTTGTTGAGGCAATCATTTGACACTGTCCTACAGTGGTCACATGATATTCCTGAATGACCTTCTACTGCGAGCAATAGTGTAAACTTTGTTTAAAACTATTTACACATGCTTATGTCTGTCACAATTCGATGCTTACAATCACTTTGTGTAGGAAATTTTGAAAAATTATGCACAAAATATTTTACTGAAATTAAACATTACCAAGATTTTTGGAGAATTAATTAATTATCAAAAGTCACTAGTGCTCTCTAAATGTAAAACTTTCATATATTTTTGTCCGTATGATAATATAGTAATGTTTTACCACTTTCTGGGCATTATAATCTTAAAAAGGTTTCTGTATCGTTTTTCAGATTATAGTCTGGATATTTTCCTGTGAAAATTGAAAATCTGCAAAAGAATCGCAAGTAGAAGATTGTTTTTTTTAAGACGATAATAAGCCTAAAGCCCAATATGCAATTACAACTAACCAATATACAATTAAGAATCGAAAATAATTAAAATAGAAATTAATAGTCTTGGCAGTCTTTAAAGTAGATCACAGAAACTTAAATTTTCAATATTTTAGATTGAAGTTATTTTCAGAATCAATAGAATAAAGAATGTTTTTTTTAAACTAGTCATTTAGTAGATTAGCTCAGTAAATTGACAATGATCTTTTACTACATTATTTAAGTTTAGCTGAAATTTTGGAGAGTTCAAATCAGGAATTTATACTCCTTTTATAATAATTATTAAAAAGTAAACCATTTTCGCCACCTTTATAGAAATTTCACAGAAATGAAGCATAGATATAATTATTTTGAAAATTACAATAATTTATAACTATAAATGATTTTTTTTTTCATAAAAAATTAATTGTATAGTAAAATAAATTACATAATGCTTGTAGTACAGTTTTCTAAAGAATGAAATCATATTTGTATCTCAATATTTTTTTGGTATTACCATATTTATCTTTATTTTATTCCAAATCAGGTATTTATATTTCTTCTACATCAATTATTCAAAAGTTTTTTTGCCACTTTTATAGAAATTCCATAGAAATCAAGCATTAATAAAATAAATGTTTCAGGTATTGTCATTAGCATTTGCAGAAATGCTGCTTCATATCCAATTAATTGTCTTGTCTGAAAGTTTGCATCACCTTTTTATTTTCAATTCTTATTAGCAAATCACAAAAGATAAAATTACGAAATAAAACAAAGTTAATAAATGGAAAATAATCAACTATTTGTTTTACACTATTATCCATTTTTTTTCAATTTTTTTAAAAATGTCAACATGATTTTGAAATGTAAGCTAAAGGAACTTGCAGCAGTTTGATCAATTTTAAGACTTCTCCCTTTTGTTTTAAATTCTTGTAATTAACCATTAGTAAAAAACCAAATTAAATATTGATTATATCATATCCCAATTATATTATTTTTTTTCCTTTAGTTAATATTAAACTGACGAAAAAATGTAAATTTATTTTTAATGTCATTGATCATGAATATGTTTTGATCCATTAAGTTAGGAAGCACATTTAATTGGTCATTTGACATTTTTTTCTTGTTATATGATTTGTTAGCGATTAGAGTAAAAATGCTATGCTTTATTTTAATAATTTTTTATATGTATTGCCAGTTAAGTGAAAAACGTTTTTTTTTCTGTCTTAGGTAAGGGTAATGGATTTGAAACGAATGACGGTTATTAAGCTAAATGTAAAGTCGTTAAAAATTGCTCGTACAAGAGTCTCCGTATGCTTTTATTAAATGAAACTATGGACGTTTAATCGTCAATTTACGAAGCCAAATTAAACAAAACAGATGGCCACTTTAAATAAATGAGCGTAATTACAATTTCAGCTTTTCTTCGCTGGAAACCAAGTGAAAAAAAAAACGATTAGCGGAGTTTCAAGAATTAAGCGTTTTCTCAAGAACTAGCAATATCCAATCGTTTCTCTCAAATATCAAGAATACTTTGTAATTATTTAATTGAGGATTAATAACCCCTTGTTTAAAAGCTCTTTAATGATATTCATGATGAATGGCGGTATGTTATAACAAGTGATGCAAAATTTACTTTTACTCCAAAGAATTAAGAATAAGTTGGAGAAGGAATAAGTGGAAGTTTACTTTGAATTAAATATGAATGGGTGGAATTTCAATCATCTGTGAAGAAAAAAAGGCTTTAAAAAGTTTTATATTATCAAATTTTATATGAAAATGAAGTAGCCTATTTTTTATAAATTAAGACGAATTTATTCTGCAAAAACTGAAATGTGAGAATATATCATATGCTAAAGGAAATGGGAATTTTTTTATTGTTAATAGTAAGCAAACGATATCATATAAATGGAATAACAACATCAAAATTTACATAAGAAATAAATTTCATTAAATTTCAAAAAAAAAAAAAAAAATTCCGACATTCGTTTTAAATATTTAATTGTAATAGCTATAATCTGGCGAAAATAAGGGCTCTAGAAATTATAAATTAAATATACTCCTCAAGTTGTAAATAATATTACAAAAAAAAATTTGGTTTTAAGATTTGGAAAGCAATGATTTTAAAAATTGTTTTAGTAATTATAAAATTAAAATATTACTAAAACAAGCATTTTTCCTATTTTTGTTTTATAAAATCATTGTACAGCACAAGAACTTTACTACAAAGCCGTGTTAACACGAGGCAATTGTCCCTAGTGAAAGGTCAGGCATACTTCAGGCCCCAACGGGACAATAGCAAATGGCTGTCACATCAAGACAACTATTTACCACTGTCTAATTGTGATCACGTAATCTTCTTAAAGAAGGCATGACCTTCCATTCTGCCCTTCGTGTGAAACCTGCTTAAGAATTTTCAACAAACTTTTTTTAATATTACTGATTGCAAAACAACCGAGCTTCATTTCTGAAATAAATAGTTTGCAAAGATTTGTTTATAGTTTTTACTTTCGGGAAATTTTCCAATTATAAATTGGTCTTGACTTGTTATGCAATAGTAATATCTTTTATGCCATTATGAAACTACTTTTGAATGTTTGCAATAAAACTTTTTTTTAAAAGAAAGTAATATGTTCTGAATTATATAATATATGAAAGTAATAATATGCAGAATTTAAATAATTTAGTTGGTTTTATAATGAAGATTAAAATATAGAAAATTTCGAAAACCCCATGCTCTCGAGTATTTCATTTTCATAACAACTGATAACAATTTGTTTAATTCTCATTCGTTTTTAATTGTTCTACCTTCGAAAGTAGTAGAACAATTAAAACAAATACGGTTTCAACAAATTTTGAAGTATTCTTCAATCCTAAAGGAAAAAAAAGGGATTTTATCTATTCTATTAACCAACTATTTTGAAATCAAACAAAGAGCTATCAAAAAATAAAATATTAAATATTTTATTTTTGAATACACCATATCAAAAGCGTAGATATCTACAGCTATGAAAATTCAAAATCGTCTGTCTCTTCGTCTGTTAGTTATAGATAAAAAGGCAGGACAATATACATAACATCTTCAAATCTTTACTTCGATTAGTGTCTTTATATCAAACATTCCTCCTCAAAAATCAGAAACAGCAGTAAATGTGATAAAATTACAAATTATCTCTGTAAATTTTAACTTTAATCTCGAATTGCAAGGAGTGTAAATTATACTTCAAATCAATACTGAATATTCAATTAATTCATCTGGATTGCATTTAAAGTAACAATGTCGTCCAATAAATACAGATCTCAAAAGGCAATTTCATCTTCATCCATTTTATCGACCTTTGTTTAGCGAATTATTGATTTTTAAAGTTTCTCCAGAATTCTTAATCCTACTATTAATTGCATTAGCAAAATGATTTATTGAACTTTCCTTAGTTTTATAGTTAAGTAAAAAGGAATTAGAGAAAAAAAAGAGAAAAATATCACATTAGATACGCAGATGGAAAGAAACAAAAGGCTTCTAAAATTTAAAACAACAATGCACCCTTCCCTTTTATATCGACCATTCCCCAAAAGCTGACCGTGAATCCGGTGAATCTTTGAAATATGAGCTCCATGACTACAGCAGTGCTTTTCCTCCTGCACTGATTCCGTCCATCCATTCGAAATGGCCATCTATTTCAGCCAGCCCAGGAGACCGAGCAGACACTGAAGACCTTCCCTTCTTTATGTCTCTCCTCGATCCCGAAGTACCCAATGCCGCAGAAATCGAATTTAAAGGGATTTCTGTACGAATACATTAAAGGAGGAGTCAACGGAAAAAGGGCACCCCACTCACCATGGTCAATATGTCGAGATGCGAGACGGGTATTTACGCTTTATTTATGTGTATATGCAAAAAGAAAGTTCTGTTTCCCTCCTCCTCCCTCTGCAGGTGCTTTGTCTTGGGAAGATCCCTGTAGGAAGAGGAGATTGCTATACGGTTTTGAGAGGGGGTGTCGAGGAAAAATGGCCATCCGGCTTCGAGTCAAATGCCGTGACGGAAGGTAATGGTGAATCGTTTCTGACGAGATGAGATGTGCATAAATTTCGAATGGAGAGCATTCTCGTGTATTTGTGGAAGCAAGGTATGTATGTCTTTACATTTTCCAAGTGTTTCCTTCAGGGAAAGGATGTAAGAATGGAAAAGGGACAACATTCTTCAAGGGTGGTAATTAATTGCTGAAGATCTTCTTTCACTGCTTTCTGTTATTTATAATGGTTATTTATAGAATTGTTTTGATAATTTTTATCTTTTGTCCGAAATTTGTAAAATATTATCGGCATAACAATTTCACCAATTTTTGGTGGCATATACTTTAACACCAGAATTAACGATGCACTAGTATGTAAATTGTATTTCTACAAATCATGATTGCAATCACATATATTTAACAATTGGAATTGATCTCCTTAAAACTTTCTTCCATACTCAGTAGTAAATTTGTCACGCCAGAGAACATCTAACATAGTATTGATAGACAATAATTATGAAATATTAAATTTTAATTTGAAACTATTGTATATCATAATTATTGTATAATTTTGGTTTTTTTACTGAACCTACCGTGCCTCCTTGGTGAGTTATTTGGCTATTAATAAATGACAAGTGTTAATTATACCAAAAATTAAAATTTTGCTTTAGATACGTTTGCTTCAACCGATAAAATTTTGATTGAAAATTGCATTTGCAGTCAAAAAATCCGACATGAAATTTGATATGTTTGAGTTTATCGTGTTTATATGTTTCTGAAGCTACAGACCGACTGATCATTAACCCGTTGTTGTTTTTAGCCCAAAATTGCACATGTATCAACTCTACTGATTTTAAATCAGACAGAATTTTATCTATTTAGATCTCTTTTTTTTATAATTATGGAAACTTATAATTGAACAGCGTGATCAGAATTTACTCAAAATTTGATAAAAATCTGCAAAAATTGGTACAAAAAATGGATAACAAATTTAGTTCAAAGCTTTTTCTGTTATCTTTCTCATGAACAGGCAAACGTATATTTTCTAAAAATGGGTCTTTCGAACACTCGGTGTGTATGGGGAGGGATGAGTATCTAAAATGTGGACATCGTCAAAATCTGGAATTCCAATGTTTTGACGGTTACTATATTTTTTCTATATACCGTACATGACAAAGTAAAAACTAATTTCCTTTTTGAATTGAAACCTTATTAAACATAGTATTTCATTAAAAGGATAGTGTGGTCGTCGAAAAAGGCGCCAATTAAAGGAGAAGAGGGAGGCCATACATACATATACGAATAATAGATTATATATTAAAGAAAAATGTTATAAAGGAACGTTCTTTTTTATATGTTTAATATCAATCATGTATTTAAATTTTTAATACATATAATTAATACATATAAAGAAAAGTAATTAAATGTACCTCAAATGGTACATGTACAATCGGTTAAAAATTATCTATGTGATTTACTATGTGTTTAAATTATCTATGTGTATTAAATTATTTAATTAAATTATATTTATTTTACATTAATAAATTCCTTTGAGTATAAAATGACTTAATAATTCTATCAAGTCTGACTGCTTTATTTTAAAAATTCTTCAGTTCCACTTACGTATAAAGGCAGAAAAACAAAATTAGAAATCCAAATAAAATAACGAAAAAAGCTCGGTTTCACTGAAAATAGCCGAATTTAAATAAGTAATTTCGAAAACTCATTTGAATATATTGACTCATTTATATTTCAATATATGTAGCTTTTTCATCATGAGCAAGCTAAAATTCCTACACTTAAACTGCATTTAATTTAATATTCAATAAAACTTCTCATTAATATTTTAATAAGAGATTCCAGCAGAAAGTCCTGTGATAGATGGAATTAATCGTTTACCATGCTCGCGGAGTGATCAGGTCATTCAGATGCATAATTGAAAAGGTCTGAAAACATAGCAAATTCTCGATTATCCTTTTCTTATTTCTAGAAGTGGATCGATTTCATTTTTTATTCATGTTTCGTGCAGTTATTAATCAAACGGTACGGACGTATGCTTCATTTTGCAATTGAAAAGAAGATAACATTAGCCGATTGCATTTATTCCGCTCGATTTTAATTGTATTCTTGATCCGCTTCTCGGAAGTTCATTCTGGCTTTTATCGATTACGCACTTTTTATATAATTTCTCTATGCAAAATATACCACGAAAAAATGTTGAATTTCCAGAAACTTTGAACTCCAGATTTTGGTCGATCTTTACATTTCAAATCGTACTTGAGTTTAAAAAATAAATACATTTTAGAATAATGTTTGTCAATAAATTAGCTTATAAAAAGCGTTGGACAAGACAGATAAAATTTAGTATATGGTATCTACATCAAATTATGACCAACACACCAAATGTTTGATGTAGATTTCCAGCAAACCTTCAAGGGAATCTATTGAGAAACTGTCGGATAAAATATAGTTGTTGTTACTTATGATCATTCCATAGACAAGCAATGTGACGAAATCAGCGATTTAAACCGAGTTTGAAGTTTTGAGAGTAAAGATCACTGAGCATTCGAGAGCAGAAGTCTGACTTCTAGCTCACATGAAGATGACACTCCTACACGCGCTTGCACTAGCTCACTTTCACACACCATATAGATAGAATACAGAGTAAAAAACTTCCAAGCCCGAACCTGGGGTGCCCAAATCACGAGGAAGACGCGCTACACTTAGGCGAGGACGTCGGAGAAAAATTTAGTATATGGTATTTGCAGCAAAATATGACCTTTACACCAAACCTTCGATGCAATTTTCCTGCAAACTTTGAATTGAATCTATTGAGAAACTGTCGAATAAAATTCATATATGCTATTTACATCAGAATATGACCTAAAAACCAAAATCTTTGATGTAAATTTTGAACGCAATCCATAGAAATTCTGTCTTTAGGGCTCTCTAAATACAAATTAAAGTAATCATTACAAGATTTAATGAGCTGAATATATAAAATGAGGCTATATAATTTTATGATCTAGTGTAGATATCTATCAGATTATAAACCAAATTCGTTTAGAGATCGATCTTCTGTTAGTAGTTCTGAATGTATGAAAATCCAATCAAGTAATGACTTAAATAAATTATATTGCGCATGATCTTGTGACTACAATTACAGTTACAAGAGCCTGCTTCTTGGCATAGGAGTAGCGTATCTTCCTCATGATCTGGGCTCCCCGGGATTGAATACCGGTTTGGGCATGGTTGTTATTCTGTGTTCTATCTGTGAGTAGTATGAATGTGCCAATCAGTAAAAAGAGGTTGTACAAGCGAATGTCAAGCATGAAGTACCTAAGTCGTTCTCTTGTCCCTTGTTGGCGCTACTGAAAAAACCACGGGCGCTAATTTAGACTTAAATCGCTGATAACATTATGTCGGCGGGATTGTAAAGTGCCATGGATAATAAAAACAACAGTTAAAAAATTGCATAAGATCAGTATCAATTTTTGGTTTCAGTTGGTAAGAAAAAATACGTTGAAAATATCTATTCAATTCTTTTTTTTTGTTGTTGTTGTTTTACTAACCCTATCTAAGTAATTATTCGTTTAAAAATTGCATGTTAATAAGCTATTTAGAAACAATTGTTCGCTAATGACATGAGTTTAAAAATTAAAAAAAAGAATACACTAATACTGGTTTTTTGTACTATGAAAAACATAATCTCGTGTGTGGGCATGTAAAGAAAAACTTCTGAGCACCCATAACATTCGTAGATTTTTCCAAGGTCCAGCAATTATTTTCGAATATGGAAAAAGGGATAACAACTTCATTAGATAGCCTACCAAAAAGTTTCAATATGTAGATATTGTTTAATTTTCCACAAAAAAGGCCTTTAAATACAACAATGGTAGCGATAATCTAAAATATGTATAAAAAATCATGCACACTTCTAAATCTATAATTATCTTCTTAATAAAGCTATATTTTAGTAACAAAATAAATTAAATTCTTGTCATTCCAAATAGAAAGTTAGAAAATCAAATAAAAAAGCCAACTGAAATTTCTCCTCTCAACTTTCTTAATTCAATTTAGATACTCTAGAAATTTTTTTCCCTTCTTTTATTTTTTGTATCCCCTGAATGCAAAACGAGGATGTTATGAGTTATGTAGGGAAATAATCGGCATATTCTTAAAAGTCAAAATTATTCGCACACGTGAATGTTTACATTAGTGATACAATATGGCATTCTTTTTCTTTGTAATAGAATGAACAAAAATTTAGAATACATTTTAAGTGAGTTTCTTTCCACTAAATGGCTCAAAAATCTTGCACGGTTTTACAATTTTGGCAACAATTGCTCACTAAACTTTATTTATTTAAATAGTTACATTTTTTTAATCAACCTGCATACTTATATGTGATTATAGATATCAATAAATTATCTCCATCGTAGACATATTTGTTTTAAAATTCAATGCATATTTACAACTCTGACAAATCTCTGTATCAAATTTATTTTCTATAAATTTTTGTTAATCCGTGTTATCATGTTCACATGCATACAGGGGCAAATATTGCATGACAACGGATTCTAAAACCCTCCGCGCTTTTACGCATGCGTTAGGAAGGTTTTAATTCGCGAAAATAAGAGTGAGAGGAAAAATGAAAGGAAGAGATGTTTACATTTACCAATAAAATAAACTATTATTACTCGCAGACTGAATTAAAATAAAATGGACAGAAACGACACGATATTCTCATACACGTAAAAAAAAGAGTATATATATATATATATATATATTAGGACGAAAATCAGGATCAAAGAAGGACGAAGTATTCTGGAAATGTGCTCATCCTTCTGAGTCATCGTAAAAGTCGTCTCGTAATATTGAAATAAACAGTATCAATATTATATAATTTTTCTCCAAAAACTAAATTTCTAGTAAAGATTTATTAACGTATAGCGCTGTTAATAAGCTTTTGACAACGAATTCTATAGGTCTTCATTTAAGATCTCGCTTTGTTTCATCCTTATTACCAGTTCCTGCTTTGGAAACGAAGCAGCCCGTAGTCTCATCAGTGGAATTCATCTGAGATTAATTCGGCAGTGACATAATAAAAGTGAGAATCGTGAGCAATAAACGTCTAAGTGGTACATTAAGGTGAATTACAGACTCGAGGGAAGTTCAAGAAGGATGACCAGGATCTCGACACGCGTGACCACAGGAGGAACAATTGAGTAAAAGAAGATCTGTTTATCCGTATATACGAAAGAAGTATTTTTTCCCCAATTGGACTGAATTTACTATATATATATATATATGAAATAATTTTTCTTTTCAAGGATAACGGATATCAAAATATAATATACAGTGTCATGAATTTTATTACTTTAAAACATTATGAGCTGATACATGACCTTCAAAGGTCATGGAATCTATACATAGTTTGATGCTGGAAATTCATTAAGAGCCTTCAGCGATTAAATATTTGAACATTATCTATAAACACCAAAGGACTATTTCAAGAGATATTAGCACTCGATTTGTTTCGCCAATTATTATCATATGGAATTAATACTAGTTGATAATATGAGCTTAATTAAGTTATATTAATGTCCCGGTTTGGAACAACATTAGGGCTATTTTGAGACTGACCTATTAATTTTGAACCAAGTTTAGTTGTTGAATACGACACTGAACTCTCACTCCTCTCTCCTAATTTTCACACCATACCAGCAAGAGGACGTTTAACTCCGAAGGATCATAACGTGCATCATTCCCACTTACAAGATGGCTCTCTGATGGATTCGGGTTTGGAATCGGAAGCTCTCTGAAAACTGAGACTTTACCTCCAGGTCACTGCCGCCCACTCGATGATTTGAAGGTTATTATCTTAGGTTAAAGGTTAAAAGGGTAAAATCTTATTCTGTCCAATCCTGGAGTAAATACAAATTGATACAAAAAAGCTCCACTCAATACAAGATACAGTAGGAGCTTGTATACAATCAGAAAGACTAATTCGAGATCATCAATCGACTCTGCTTCAATTCCTTTCTTTACACAAATTCATACGAAGGCCATACGAATCATCTCAATGAAATTAATTATAAAATATTTGGTAATTATAGTTTCTTTAAGCACAATCTTTTGGATGTTCAGTTTTTCAAAAGCATTTGAATTGTATTTTTTTAAAAACTCTAATAATTGTCCAACTTATTAATTATCGTCCTGTTTATTTTAGCATTGTTCATTATTATTTATACCCTAGAAGTGCTTTCCTATAACAGAACCAAACGCAATCATTCTAATCCGTTGCTGAAAACTCAAACACACACACAAGAAAAAAAATGAATGATTGAATCGGAGAACTTATGACAAGAATGTGAAATGATTAGGAAGAAGGATATGTGGTTCCATTCTATGATTGTGTACTTATCCAGAAGTTGATAAATCTAAGAATTTATTAGCAAAGGATTTTTTTGCTGCGGTTGGAAAGACTCTTACAGATATCTCAGGGTATGCACCGATTGGACCACAAATTTGGATCAATTTTCCTTAAAAGTTTGCCAGTTGTTTAATCAAACTCCATAAAGTGAAACTAATTCTTACTTCAATAGATAATTCAAAGTTTCAGAAATTAACAGAAGATACCACATTTTACTACCTGAAATCAAAGATTTGGATAAACGTATTAGAACTAGTATCATTTGAACTAATAGAATCAAAGGCAGTGGCCGTATAAAAAATTATGAATAAAAAAATTAATGCTATTTCTTTTCTTTCATGTAACAAAATTTATTTTCTTCATTTCTTCCATTCTGAAATGATAAAAAATAAACGAATGAAAATTTAAAAGGAAAGTTTTTCAGCACTACAGTAACAAAAGATGGGATAGAATTTCACAGTTCTTCCCAGACGTATAAAATTTTCCGTTTCTCTTACTGCAGTCGCAGAGGAGAAACTTTATTACTTTTCGTTGCCACTTCCACTTTCACAAGGTGCCTGGTATTAAATAAGACACGCGTGTTCAAGACAATTTTCTCACAAGATATCGAGAAAAAGTCAATTTTTGCACGACGTAAAACTGACACGTGAGATTCTGCAAGAAATGCGTTTTAAACCGAATGGATGTGGAATCCTAAGTTGTGAAATATACGTAGAGGCATGTAATTTTTCTTTTTTTTATTTACCACATTGTTTTTTCAAATTGCTTTTGGTAAGATATTAGGGTTATTGGAAATAAAGTCTGGCTGAAAAATGTTTGAAATTAACATATATTTTTTTTTTTTGCTCTTGTTTTCAGCGAGGATCTGTTTTTTTTAAAAATATTCTCGGAAAATAAGTAACATGTATTATTGAATGAGATCTGATACTATAAATTGTTGCTTCGAAAGAATTATGTTCTATTATTAAGAACATTAATTAGGCACATAAAAGAATGTTTATAAAATAAAAATTCTTTCAGTATTTAATAAATTGGCTTACTAGACTATCTATTATATTTTAATAATTCAGAATGAATTGCTTGTAAATCATAATTTAATTATAATAATTTAACATGCTTATTTTAAATTTGATAAAAATGAAGTGGTAATTTTATGTTATTTATTAATGATCTCACATAAATTAATTTCTAAATAAATTATTTGTTGAATACACAATTATGAAAAATTTCAAAATAATTATTTTATTTATTTATTTTAATTTGTTTCGTTAGACTTATATTCCCTTTAAAAGACAGACCAGGATTATTTATATGGATCTTACTATTATCAACAATTAAAGGGAACAATATTAGAATTTGAGTATCATCTTTAAGATATTCTCACCTGTCCATTGTTGAGAATACGTGATATCTAATTGGCAAATTATCAACAATTGTGTTGATATCAACATTTTGAATTGAAAAACCAAAAAATGTGGATAAAAATGCAAATAAAAAAGACAAATTTGACTGCATTGAAGTGAGCTGTTATGTAGCCTTCAACGAAGGCTATAGCTTTCAATATATCATATCAGGATTCTATGGCATTAGCAATTGTTCTATGATATTCTGGCTGGTTCTGCTCTAGTATCTGTAACATCGCCGCATCTACTGTGTGCTGATTACGGAAGTGTGATAATAGTAGAGTTAAAATTAATCGGCAGAAATATCCAGAACATATATTTCGATGATAATCAATGTCTTATTTGTAATTGTGAAAATAATTATATACTTCTAATCAATAAATAAAATTCGGATATGTTTTCATTTGATTCAATGCTAGAGCATCAGGCTATCATGGAAACCAAGGTCCAGCTAGTGCCAATACTGCATTTGAAAATTATTTATGTTATGTTGACCTCAAATATTCGTGATAATATAGTGCTTTGCGGCAAATCAGGCTAATATGTTACAAAAATATCATTATCATTAAGTATAATTATAAAAAATTAAAAGTGCACCAGAATAAAAAAAACCCATCAAATATATGTATATAATACATACTTCATTGCAAGCATTTCAGTTTTATGTCATTATTTAACTTTTATTGAAATGTATATTTCTTAAACAACGTATTTAAAAAACACAGTAAAATATTCGGTTGTAAATCTAGTTACACTATGTTAAGCATATCCATCCAAACCAAAGAATTATATCAAATTCATTTACGATAAATGGAGCAAGCATTGTAATTGTCAGAACTATCTTGGAGCACTTGAACATGTTTGATTTAGATTCCAATATATTGGAGTAAATTACCTGTCAGTAGGATTTTCAGAGGAAGTGGGTAAGTTTTGATTCACATATAAGATAACTGAAAAGAAACGTAAACAGCTAGTTTGATCTTAGAGAACACCATATTTTTGAAATGAACAGTTGGTCTATTTATAAAATGGTGGTAATGACATAGGCAGCATTAAAAATCAATAGCTTCCATTCTTCTATTGATTTTCCACTGTGGTATCATACCTTATCCACTCTATATGTTATATTTAAGACAATTTTTTTGGTCAGTTTGAAATATGTTAAACATTGTAAACTCCCAATCAAAAAATAAATCAGTAAGTTCAGTTTATAAAAGACAAGACATGTCTTTGTGTTGGTTTCATTCTAAAACAAATGAATAAATTTCACATGAAACAATCGATTTAAATTTCCTATAAGCTCCCCAAACAAAGATTTTATTATTTGCTCACCTAAGACCTTTTAAAACTGTGGCTTTATACCCTTTACTAGCCTAACGAAATACGACGGATTTTTATCTTTTCCTCTTTTAGTTTCGAGCGCGTGTGCTTTTAAGATAGATGGAATTCCTTCCTCAAACACGGCCATGGCAGATTACGACTTTTCCCCATTGTACCACTCTTTTCCCGATAATCACACGTAAGCAAAGCCTCATAGGTCCAAAGAGATCGAGACCGTTTTACGACTCATTCAGTAGCGACTGCTTTACGAGCGAATCAAAGTGACTTCCAGGGCCTTTTATAGCTCCCGGGGCTTATGTGCGAAGCGACCTGGCATTCCACCGACTCAGTGGTGGAATTAGAGATACCCAGACAAGGTTCACGAAATATGATCAGCATCTGGACCGTGTCATCTCTTAAACACAAACCCGAAGAGATGGACCGAGTGAATAATAAAATCGTATCAGTTTATGCTGCCTTCTCTGGAGATACAAGCTTCTTCCAGCGATTAAGCGTAAAGGAACATGCCCTAATCAGGAAACTTTTATTTGGAGGGATGATAAAAATCTTTTGGTACATCGAATCATGTACGTGAGATCCAATAAAACAACAAACCTAACATTTCAATTTTTTCCCGAGATATTTAAATTAATATGTATTTCGGGAAGCGATATATAAAACAGCTTTGCGTGTAAAAATTTTAATCAACTACTCCAATCACGAGAAAAGTTTTATCTATACCTTTTTCTCTAGTTTTCAGATTACAAATTACACAAAAAAAATCTTATAAATGTTTCACAATCGTTAAGTTAAGATAAATGCAAGATTAATTAATAAAAAAATTTTTTTTGAAAAATCAAGGTGAGTTTTTAAATTTAGAAGCATTTCTCAATCTATTCTCGATGATAATATATTCTCGTACATATTACATTTTTTATATTGGTGAGTTATTTTTTCACAATCTAAGGCTTATACAATGACAAATAAAATTACAATAAAAAAAATTAATGATGTCATAAAAGATTTGATACAATTTTATATATCATGCATTAAAATTAAATGGCTACAGGTTTCTTTTAGTAATTTTTTAATGCATAAGAACATAATTATACCAGAGAAATTTTTCTTTGAAAAGTTTACATTTTGAGTTGAAACTAGTAATTCAATGACTCAGATAAAATCGCATCATTGCGGTTCACTCCTAAATATCGAGCCTAATGTGGCGGAAGGACAAGCCTGATAACAAAAGAGCCGGACAGCCCTGAGTTCTGATTTCCTTTCTTCGCTTATCAATACCAGAACACAAAGTTTTTTACACCAAAACTCACTGTAATAATGTGTATTTTCTCACTTCTTATTGAGTACTAAGCCCTCTATTTCTCTCAATGTGAATACAGTTTTTGGCTTGGTGACACAAAAGCAGTTGTTGGTAAGGTAACGGGCTGAATTAAAATTTAAGACTCTAAACTAGTAGTGTATATATTATATGTATATACTGCACTATTATTTTAGTAATCTATTAAAATGATATAAAATGTTAACTTAAGTATAAATTAAAGGGTATAAACTTTTCACATTTTAATATAAAATTCGTAAAGCCCTTCTTAAATGCAGAGAATATAAACAAAGTATTAATGCTAATAGCAGACCTAATTTTTAGGAAAATTGCCTTAAACTGATTTTATTTTTCACCGAAAAATGATAATACAGATGTGAAAAGGTAACCCTAAGACAAAAATCGAAACTTATAGTTTTTAGGTTTTGAAAAAGTCCTCAATAAATGATATAATAGATGGTTTACTTTTCTCATTTAATTACGGTAAAAGAAAACTAGGCCGGATAGTTCGAAAACCGGATAGATGCGAACCGGATACTTGAAAGTGTAGCTATATTGATAAACGGAAAAGTTTAGAAATAAATGGACTGCGTAAATTTTTGAAAATTTACCCCAACTATGATTTTTATAATATTTAATATATATTCGTAGAAAGAGTTGATACATAGCGTCAAAAAATTTAATATAAACCATTTAATAATTTGTAAATATTCTTTCCCCGTAAATTCCGTATCAGTTTTATTTAACACAAAAATTAAGTTAATAGTTGTGATTACATATGGCAAGTAAAAAGGTTAATTTTATTTCTCTTATTTATATAACTTTGGCAGATTACTTTATCAAATAAATTTTCATGTTTCTAAGAACGGGAACATTAACCTTGAATGGGAAATATTCCTGTCAGTAAAAAAAAAACATCTGACATATTTGACATACGCATGCCAAGCAAATATTGTCCGACGGGATTCAATTTCCTTTTCCGATACGTTCTAAAAAAGTAAAGCAAGATACGAAACGCGTTATGACGGATATTACGCCGAAGCACGCGGAAAAAAATTCCAGCTTTCACGGCACTTGCCCTTAAAATTGCTACCGAGTCCTTTGCGGTCTGGTGGAGGACGACTTCGAATCAATGACCACTGCCTCCCACCGTGCCATGAACACTTACAGAAGAGGAAAAAAGATCTATGAAGCATGCAAGCTGTTTCTTGACTGTCTTCGGATATTATAGGGCCCCATAACTGAGGATCACCCTTCCTCTAGCGTTCCATCAGGGCGCCTAACTGCAGAACCAAATGGTGCAATGCTAAGAAAACGATAAATTTTTCCGCTTCCAGGAGCATTGTAGTTTCAATGGATGTCGACCCGTTGTGATTCTATGAGGGAGGAATAACAACCTGGCGGGTAAAAACCTTGCACTTTTTTGGTGGGGGCAAATTGTTGCTCCACCTCCATCCCCTCTCCAGGTCCTCCAGCTGTAAAGAATTACACCACCCGATTGTTGCTATCGTTCGAAGAAGGATTGGATCTGAAATATTCTCCCTGCTGCAGGAATCGGTTTGGCTGCTTCCCAAACCTCAGCAATGTAGCTTTATGTCTTTTCCCTTTATGTTCGGCTTCCGTTCGGAAGTTACAAGATTTATGCCCTCGCCGTTTTACTGTTCCGCTCTCTAACACTTATTTTAGAGGATGTTTTGAGTCACTAAAACGAGTACGATTCAATTTTCTTTTCTGGTTTTTATCAACAAAAGAATTTCTCCTTACTCTCTCTCTTTTTATTTGCGCATGGTAACCGTAGACTCACATTAGATTTTATTTGATCATCTGGAGTACTCCGTTTTCGAAATATTTTCGCTCCGCGGAAGAAGAAATATGGCCCATATATGCTGCCATTGAAATAAAATCATAATAAAAAAATCAAAGGTTATCACTGTATGTATCAAGTGAAGTGAAAGGAAGCACGTGGTGAAAGTGAGAATATTCCGTTCCACTTCCTTCAAATGAAACTTGATGTTTATAACGTAATTTACAAAATGTAGATAAAAAATAGAAATCGCCATCGTTATAAATATCTACCTATTATTTACAGATGTTCTGTATAATGTTTGTTATCATGAGAACAAGAATGATGATGTATATTTGTTACGTAAATTCAAAATTTTCAAATATTTAATTAAAAATTTATTTTTTAACTTCCCTAATTCTGAAATACGAAGTAAAAGTTTTGACTTATTATACCGATAATAATCATTTGCAGTTGGTTTGTCTAAAGTACTGGTTGCGTCTAATTTCAATTAAATATATATCAATATACATAAATGTTTATGGTTCATGACTTGAAAAATATATTTTTCATAAGTGTTCATTCCCATCAATTAATAGTAATATTATATCAATTAATAGTTAAATATTATACATTAATTAAATTAAAAGTTTTCAAGTATTCAATTCAAAATTTATATTTGAATTTCACTACATGTTTAATTTTAAAACACAAAGAAGTAGTTTTAAATTATTCTATCGATAATAATCACTGGCAGCTGATTTGCCAAGAACATTGATCGCAATTAGTTTCAATTAAATATATTGCTTGTAACTTTATAATCCCAGCAATAAAATGCTTTTAAAAGTCAAATAGTAACTTAAATGCTGAATATTAGTCCAATTTAATGTTTTATTTAAAATTAAAAATATTTATATTAAATTTAAAATTTTTAAATTAAAAATATTTTTATTAAAATTAATATTTTTTAAAAATGTATTTCATTAGTTGACCAATTTTAAAACACGAAATAATAGCTTTGGCTTATTCTATCACTAAAATACAATAGCAACAGGTTCACCTAGAATATTGGTTGCAATTAATTTTAATAAAATATATTGCTCGTAATTTCATGTTAATAATAACATCAATAAAGTAGGTTTAAAAGTCAAATTGTGACTTAAACGTTGTACCTTAAATTAATCCAGACATTTAATTAAAAAAATTTAAAATTTTATCACTGTCAAATTTTTAAACATGAATAATTTTGACTGCAGTAATAATTTTGAATCGCTGAGAACGTTAGTTATGATTAATTTCAGGGGGGCTTAAATATTGTACTATAATTTCATTCAAAGTTTTCAAATATTTAATTAGAAATCATTTTTTATTTTCATTCATGTTAAATTTTAAAACACGAAGTAATATCTTTTTATTATTCTATCTAACAAACAATGGCAGCCGGTTCGTCGAGAACATTGGCTGCGATTAATTTCAATTAAATATATTATTTGTAATTGGATGTTTATAATTCTGCTAATAAAGCATTTTTAAAAGTCAAATTGCACCTTAAATGTTTTCATTTATTTAGTTCGAAAAGTTCAACTATCGAAATTAAAATTTATCATTAAATTTCACGAAATGTCCAATGTTAAAAAAAAAAGAAATAATATTTTTGACTTAATCTATAACTAATAATCTTTGGCAAGTTTGCCTTCAAAATTAGTTGCGAATAATTTTGATTAATATTTTGTTCATAACTTGACGTTTATAATCACATCAATAAAGTATTTTTAAAAATCAAATTGTCGCCTAAATGTTGTAATTTATCCTAATTGAAATTTTTTTAAATATTTAACTAAAAATTTATTTTTAAACATTAATTCCTGTCCAGTTTTAAAACACGAAATAGTATTTTCAACTTGATCTATCGGTAACAAATATTTGGCAAGTTTTCAGAAAACGCTGGTTGTGACTAATTTCAATTAAATATATTGTTCGTAACTTTATGTTTATAATTTCATCAATTAAGTCTATTTAAAAATAAAATTATTACTTAAATGATATGTTTTAATTTAATTGAAAGTTTTGAAATATTTATATAAAAATTTATTTTCAAATTTTAGTAATTTTAAAACACAAAATAATAATTGGACTAAATAATTTTTGACACCCGATTCTTCCAGAAAATTTCTTATGCTTAATACCCCGTTAAATATTTTGCAAATAGCTTAATGTCCCATTAACTCCCATTAATTAAGAATTTTTAAAAGTCAAATTATGACAGACATTAAAAAGAGTTCTTTTAACATGTTAAAGTATATCCTGTTTATTCTGTGTTTGAATCTTCTTAATGGGGTAGAATCCAATGATATCGCAATGAAATTAAAAACTTAAACATCTAGTTTATCTCATTCAAATTACAGTTATGTTTTAAGATGTTGTAATTAGAGGAAGAGGTCTTGATCTCTCATGCCAAATAGGGGGGTAATTAGCAAAAAAAAATTCGTATTGAATTATGAAAAAGAAATTATTCGATTAAAAAAACTATTTGGTGATGCGAAAAAAAAAATAAGTTTGTTTATAACAAAATAAAATTTCATAGGGAAAAAAATTGGAACACGTCAAAAAATGGTTGGTAATTAATTTAATATCATTAAAAAATGTCTTTATATTTTTAAATGGTGTGCAATAATAATTTTGATAGTTATCGTAAAAAATACTATTATGCCAATTCTTTTTCATCTATTGAAAAAATATTATACAGAATGTTTTCGAAAGTTACGAAAATCGTATTATATGGTATTGCATTCATTACATTATTTTACTTCACGACTTTATTCGATAACATTGTTGCATATAACTATTCTATTCGATGCTATTTCGATTACATTTTCCATATTTTCAAGTTTTGCTGATGTTACACAGTGAAGAGTGTCAAAAATAACGAGATTGCTTTCAGAAAATTTCAAACATAGACAGCAAGCTAAAACGCATTTGCATTTTGAATTTGCATGGCGAATACGAATGAAGAATCACATTATTCAACTGAGGTAGTAGTTATTAGCTGTCTTGATATAAAAAGATTGTTTTTTTCTGCGTTCTCATACGAATTTTCAAAAATATTTCATAGGAAATTGTAAAATGTAAAAGTCACATTTAATGAAATTTCTGGAAATTAAATGGTGTGAATTCTAAATTAGTACCTGATATTAAAATTATTATTTCTAATGTAAAAAAAACTATACGGTGTTGTTTAAAATTGTTCATTATTACAAAATACTATATAATATTTGCCAATATTGTTCGTCATTCTCAATTAATAGCAAAGGATATTGTGTGCGCTTGTGTTTGCTTTGGTGCTCTTTAATCTAGACCATTTGAAATACAACTATGATAATTCTTACGTATATAATCTAAAGAGTGAAAATTAGAGAAAACCTTTGGGAAATTTAAAAATATTTAATTAAAAATTATGCAAAAATTTGGTTATTTTCCTTTCAATAACATGAAATTATTATTTTTAATTATAACTGTACTATAATTATGCTTAATCCTAGTTATATTAATATAATAATTGCTGTTAAATAGCTATATAGTTCTACAACAGCTCTAAAAAGAATTTTATACGTTTCAAAAATCAAAAATTTGTCTTTTTGATGATTTTAATTTAATATAATTCAATAATTTAGAATTTTTAAATTTTTTTTTTAAATGTATAATTTTAACAGTAATTTTCATTATTTAAATAAATTTCATTCCAATCTCGTTATTTCCTGAAATATTTAATTGATTTTTTTCCAATCTTAAATTCAAACGAAGAAATATTTTTTTAAATATGTGAATAGTTTATTCAAGGGATAAGAAAATGAAGTCACAGTACCTGCAAAGTTTGAAAGTAAATAATTACCCTTTCAATAGCATTCTGATATTTCATGCACCATAAGAAGATTCTCGCACAAACTGCGCATGAATTTTCGTATGGTTTGGCAGAATTGTGCAAGGCTATTAAACACAAGCCTTTGATGTTTATTATGATTGGATACTAATGATATTTTTCTGGAGGAATAAAAAAATACCATGAAAAATAGATGTTATTGAAATTTGTAATACTGAAACACTCAATGTCCCTGAAAAATGATAAATTATCTAAAATAGTTATATTTTGATAAATAATATTATACATTACGATACAATATTGTAAAATATTGACAACTTTTCATGATACCATATAATGTTGTACAATGTTAATGCACTACTATGATTGTTGAACTTTAGCATCATAAATCCTTTTTTCTTTCGAATTAAATTGATTTTATATATTCTTAAATCTGATTTAATAATCCAATTCATTATTTTAAAAGCCCTTATGAATTATAATAAGAAATTATTTACGATTTCAGTGCTTGGTTTGCTTTCTCTTTGATTACAGTATTTATTTAGTTGTTAAACTATTTTAATAATATTACGAAAATCAAAAATAAAGAGATACAGGAAACAGGAATGTTTATATTTTAACACTAAACATACCGTAACCGGTCAAATGACCCACTATGAACTTTTCCATAGAAATTGCGCCTATTATCTAATAGCCTTTGCACATTTGATTTCATGACTCTTTTTAAAGAATTATATACAGTTAATGATGTATTATTTTTATTTTTATTTTGTTTATTTTGTGTAATATTTTTTGTATACCATTATCTTCCACAACCGATCATTGGACCGGGATTAACAACTTATTGCTTTGTAAAGTTATTATAAGGTTATATATTATGTATTATAATTATATATTATATATTATAAGGTTTTCTTAAGAAATTTTGATGTTATGCGAATTCAACATATTATATTCAATTAGTTGCACACTAATTTAGCTTGCATAAATGCCCTAATTTTCTATAAGAAAACAACAAACGAAAATAAATCGAGATCTAATTAGCAGTTGAATTTGCAACCAATTTTCGAGAAGCCCGTGAACAACCTAATGACAGAAGAAATTGAAGACGATAGATGCCTGTATCTATTTATTACAGGTTCTTATCAACATAAGACATGCCAAATGGCAAATTGCAACAAAAATAAAACCATCAAAATATGTTTTAAGCGTGAAAAATATGTTTGGAAAATATACATCAGGAACGCCCGGTATATGTCGTTGGACCATATATTCTTGTGGATCTTGTCATACACAAGCCGGCTGACGAAGTCAGTGATTTTAGGCTGAGAGAGAGTGTCTTGTTTTCCAGCAGCGCCATGTGGGCCAGACGTACATCTTAGCTACTCATACAACATATTCACTTGTGCAAACCTTTTTTACAAAGAGGCACATTCACACACCTCACAGATAAAACACAGATGAAGAACAACCCTGCCCAAACCGGGATTCGAACCCAAGAAGTCCAGACCACAGGGAAGACGTAATTCCCTTATGACAGTAAGCCATCTGGACGTCCAGGATGTCTGTTTAGGAAAAAAAAACTATAATAAATTAATTAAAAATTCTTATTTTTTGTGTTTGTAATACATCGAAATCAACAATACACAATTTTGTTTGGCTATAATGAAATTAATATGTTTACTTCCTTTCTAACATTCATATTTCATACATTCAATCAGTAAAAGTAAGTCAGGTCATTTTACTGGCTGTGTAGTTATAAGTATATGTTAAGTGTTTGTATTTTTAATGCTAATTTTCGTCAATATTAGTGCTTTTTACGTATTACACTATAAATCAATAAAATGGCCGTTGCAAAAATCTACGCTAAAAAGCTTTTGTATCTCTTCCTCTGTATATTAAAGATAGACAAAGAGGAAAAACATGCTAACCTTCCGATAACATCAATATGGGCCGAATAAATAATTTCCCATCGTAAAATGCACAAAAGTTTTCCCACTGAGTGCTGGGTAAAATCAGTTCCGCTTTTGGAAACAAGCAAAGCAGACCTCATTTTATTCCCCATCGTGATTGCGCGTTCGCGAATTATTTTATGTATCAACGCATATTTACGACCCTCGTTTAACCGGCCTCGGGCAAAAGCAAAGCACATATTTTCTTATCGTAAAAATAACGAAAATGCGGTATCCATCCATACGGATACGAATGCAATCTCCCCAGATCCAGTGAGGGACACTCCGGAGATAACACCCAACCCAAACAACCATTTTAGATTGCCCATTTGTCCTAGCACTTTGTAGGCAAATTGCCGTCAAGAGAAACTGCTTCCTATCTGGGAGCCTAAACAGTGGAAGGAAGCCCCTAGTCCTATGTATCACCTGAAAAGCAGGAAGCGCGCCCATCCGGACAGGAGTAATACTTCACGCCCACCCCCTACCGACCCCTGGACTCGTCCGTTCTAGCTGCCGGAGCCAACCGTTTTTGCTTTTTTGTTGGCTTTGCTTGCACCGGGGTGTTCTGGAACAAAATGGCAATAAATAAGCAGCACGACTTTGCATACTGCGTTAAAGCATAATGAAAAGAATGAAACATGTATGGGATCTTGTAACAGCTTCTTAAGGACCACCTGCGCTGGTTTTCAGTGTTAATTAAGTGCTAACACGAGATCATTTTTCGTTCAACTCAACATACCCCCAAACGGGCATTTGTTTGAGTAACAGGTCATTAAAAGTACTCTTTAAAAGCCGTCAAAGTGTGCTAGCACGCACGGCGATTTAAAAATTTATCACCGGTTCGGTGAAGATTTTCATAAATCACAATTGTTTAAATATGATTTGTACTCTTTTATTGGGTGAAAGTACAACATGGTGTGTTTATCATCGGAGTGGATTGATGTAAAAGTTTCTGCATCGACAGATGGATAATTTTGCGAGTTGTTAGTACAAAATACTTTAGAATATTGGATAACAGTTGAATTAAAAAGCGTTTTCGAAGTATTTGTGTTCACGCATTTTTTTCCTCATAAAAGCATGTAATGTTAAAGGAACAAAACATTGCAGCCATCAGGCAATTTCAATTATAAAGTTATCCGAAAATACAATTGATGCCCATGCATTGACAAAAAAAAAATGAAATTTTGGGAAGAATGAAATTTTTTTTTTGTTGATTTTTTGATCTTCGGAATGACTTACAACCCTAACCAGTACTGAAACAACCTAACCTGTCTGAAATGCATAGAAATAATGAGAGAACCAATAAATTTTGGGTATAAAATTATAGAATATATTCTTAATTATAGAAAATAATTCCATTCATTAATCGGTTGCAATGATTTTTAAATGTTTTAATCTAATCTTATACTTTCTAATACTTTCTTCGAAACAGTAAAGAAAATGAGAAAAGTATATGTATTTCATGAGTTAATTATTCTTGACAAACACATTTTCTTTATTTATGGTAATTAAGAAATATATTTTTACTCTTGCATTATATGTCTATATAGTTAATATTTGAAACCAATTAATGTAATTAAAATTCCAAAACCAATTAATGTAATGTAATTTGAAACCAATTAATGTAATGTAATTATTCTATAGTAAGGAACATAGGGAAAAAGCTATAATATGGTTTTACATAGAATTAAAAATGGTGAATAAACGAAAAAACATTGAATATTTTTATTTGAATAAAATTAAAAGAAATATATTATAAAATTATAATTAACTAACTATATTTAAAAAATAAAATTATGTAATTAATTTCCGTTGATTTTGATCAGTTATCAAAAACACAAATTTCTGGGAAAAAACCTTTCATTTTAATTTAATTTTCATTACATTACAGGAAACAAAATTTTTAAACCCTAATATTTATCAATATAGAAGAAAATTTTAATTAATTTCCTTTTTTATGTTAAATTTTAGATTACCTTAAACTGAATGGCAGACTCAATTATTGGTTTAACGAATAAAAAATAATTATTTTATTTTATATTTATTATAATTATATACTTAACGCATTGTAATTGTCAGAAAAAGTATTTATTGGGTTCATTTTCTTCATTCAGAGACAAAAAAATTCAATGAATTAAATCCAATTTGTACTTAAGAAGGTTGAGTAAAATCCCTCATATAAATGAAATTCACTAAGATCAGACTTCTATGTTTGAAGAAAATTAATAAAATCGTTTAAGTATGAAAATTTTTATGTTCAATCTTAATCATGTTCCTCAAATTAGTCACAAACCTCATTGCAGGATTAAACTTGTAGTCTCTTAATGAAGTAAAATTAAGAACAGTAAAAAAAGCAACAGTAAAATTAATTAAAATAAATTAGAATTATGCCTAAATTACTTGTTTTATTAGTTTTACCCAAATAATTCACTAAATACCGAATATTTAAGCTTGAAGGCAGATAATAAATCCTAATATGTTAATCAACAATTATCGCATTTCGAAATATTTGCTTATACTCTCGTTTTATTAAAAAATCACAACTCCTTGGCGCATTTTTTTTCTTATTTTAAAACAAATAATTAGAATAAAATTTTTAATAAATTTTCCAAATAAATCAATAAATTCCAAGCTGGGATAGTAATAAGATAATGAATCTTTGTACATTAATCAACAGTTTTTCCTCATTATCTTATTTTATTTATATTTTAATTACTCATATGCCAAAATGCCTTGAAAATTTATTTTTTCATATTAAAAAAAATAATTGGAATAAAATTTTTAAAAAATTCGTAAAAATTCACTAAATTCCAAGCTTGGAGAAAGATAATAAATCCTTATAGATTAATAAAAAAATTTTGCATCGTTAAATATTTTCTCATAATCTTAATTTATATGTGTTTAACTATTAAAAAAAAATCCCAACTCCTTCGTCCATTTTTTCTTATTTAGAGACTAATAATTGAAATAAAATTAAAACAAAACCATTCCTAAACCGGTTCGATCAAAACCTTTTTTTTTTCCAAATCAAAACTCTTTCGAATCGAAAACTTTCGTGTTTGAACGACGACAATAAATCCTTATACCCCCTTATGAAAACCCCATTAAGGGAAAATCCTACCTTCACAAAGTTACGCTAAACGAACGAAACAAAAAGCCTTAAATGGAAAAGTAAATAACTTCATATGCTTCTACTAATAATAAAAAATAAAAAAGCATACACTAAGAAGCACACTGAGAAGACGGAAAAAGAAAAGAGTTTTAGTTCGTATGTGATCTATCGTGTGAAATAATTCCACGGTACCTTAAGCCCTGCGAGTTGAAGAGTTCCGTTCTTTTTCTGATATTGATATAGTACTAGAGGTTTGGCCGAAAGTGCTGGTCGGAATGGCCGCAAGATAATACGTGTGAAGAGAAAAAGAAGAGGGCGAAGCAGAAGAGCAAACAAATAGGGATTAGTGGCCGGGTGATTAAATGGTGGCAGGGATGGCGCAGGGGGATTTTGGGCCCGAAACAGGAAATGGACGGGGAGTGCAACTGCTTCATAAGAACATTCCCTCATTCTACGTGATGTGCTTCTCCACGAGAATTCTGAGCATTGATTCGTGGAAGAAAGATTTCTGAGAAGGCATATCCAGCAGAAAAGGTAATTGGTCAATAACAAGATAATCGATTTTTTTTCAACAAATTTGGTAACTTAAAGTTGATATGAACTATATAATCTAAATTTTCTTCACCAAATTTGACAACCTGAAATTCTTATAAGAACAGTAAGACAGAAAAGGTAATTGGTCAATAACAAGATAATCGATTTTTTTCAACAAATTTGGTGACCTAAAGTTGATATGAACTATAAAATCTAAATTTTCTTTACCAAATTTGACGACCTGAAATTTTCCTAAGTCAAACAGCTAAAATATTTGCATTAAAAGGCTGCAATTTGTTAATATAATTCCGACAATCTTATCACCGAATTCATTACGAAATTGGATACTAAAAATGTTGCTGTTTTATGTTTGTACGCATTTGTTTATGTGTCCAAAAGAAAAGGTAATTGATCAAAAACGAGGTAATTGAATTTCTTCTCGCCAAATTTTCGACCTAAAGTTGCTATAAACACTGTAATTAAAATATATGAATAAAATTATCTCATTTAATATAATTCTGATAAATATTATCGCTGAATTCATTACAAAATTCGATACTGCAAATGTTGTTGAACCTATTACATGTTTTTTACATGTAACCAGCAAAAAAAGAGTATTGGTCAGTAACAAAGTAATCAAATTTCTTCTCATCAAATCTGATTATCTAAACCAAAGCTCTTATCATAAACCAAATGATTAAAATAGCTTAATTAAAATACACCAGTTTACTAATATAATTCTGACAATCGACGAATTCATTATGAAAGTCGATACTACAAATATGACTGAATCTATTTAATGTTTGTTGCAGTTATTTGAGCAGAAAAGGTAATTAGTAAATAACGAGGTAATCGAATATTTCTTCACCAAATTTGGTGACGTTGAATTGGCATAAACCGAATAATTAAAATATCTTAATTAAATGACTCCAGTTTATTAATATAATTCTGATAATTCACGTAGATGAATTCATTATGAAATTAAATAAATGTTGTTGAACCTATTTCATGGTTGTTGCAGAAAATGGTAATTTGCCAAAAACGGTATAAATCAAACTTCTTCTCAACAAATTTGGCGATCTAACATTATATAAACCAAATAATTAAATGACTCCAGTTTACTAACATAGTTCGGATAAGTCTTATGGACGAATTCCTTACAAAATTTGTTACTATGTTGAAGAATCTATTTTATGTTTTTAAGACTTTGATGTATTCTTAAAATATTCTAATTTGATTTGTTGCAGGATTGGACTGTTAATTCGATAAATTAGGCAATGTTATGGTATTCCCTTCTCACAAGATTTCTTTTGTTGAATTTTGACATTTATTCGATTCTGTATTTCCTTTAATTATCAAGGACGTAGATCGAATATTCCTATAAAAATCAAGAATTTTTTTAATTTCGGGATATTTTTTAGTAACATTATCAATTAACTGCTATTTGCTAGTTTTATATTATATTATCTTGTAATTTTTTAAAAATATGCTTTTTTATGATTTAAAAATATTCGACTCCTCAAATAAATATATTTTGATAGCATTTAAAAATTTTGTTTTCTTTTTTCTACTATGTTATTTGAAACTACTTTTAAATTTTAATTATGTTTCATTTTATGCATGATATACTGAAACCAATTCTTTTGAAAGTGATTCAAAATTGAGCATTTTTGGATTTCAAATTTGTTAGAATTTTCTTCTTCAGTTTAGTAATATACAAATTCAATTAATCTGATAAAAAAATATTTGGTTTTAAAACATAAAGAGGAGAAATGGGCTCGAAGAAGTGCAATGCCTTTAGGTCTGCCGAGCATTTAATTCAGCCAGTATGAAGAAAAGGTATGAATTTTTCAATAAATTTTACCACCATTTATTACCATTTTATTGTAATTGTTATTTCAAAAGATTGATTTTCCTTTATAAGCAATTCAATGCATTTAAAATTTAATTATTTATTATTATTAAATTTATACGATTTGATGATATTTATTTTATGAAATGAAAACATTTAGAATTTATCGAATAATATAATTCTTACTCATTTCATGTATATTTATATTTTAAGTATAATTCTTTATTGATTTCCTTTAAAAACCTTTTATTTATAAATATAAAAGAGTTTCCTTTTAAAATATTGCGCTTTAAAAATGCTTTTTAATGTTTGCTCTATTTAAGGACTATTTTTAGCACAATAGATGCATTTTAATTCAAATTTATATAGATATGCTATAAAATGAAAAAAAGTAAATTTTTTTTTAATTCTCCTGAATACAAGTACAGATGCAGAAGGTAAATACTATTTTTGATGCTAAATATGAATAAATAAAATAGGATAATATCTCAACAGATATTTTTTGTTTTAAATTATTTTAATTATCTTAAAATCTTTTAAAAAGACAAGCGTTTTAAAAGTCATTGATGTTTTTAGTAATTCTAAGATAATTACCATTGTGTTTAATATGCGTGTTTAAACATCTATGTGAAACAGATTGTTATACTAAAAATATTACGTCTCAACATAAATATTTTTTTTTCAATTACAGTATAGTTTCTGGCATACGTAAACGATGTGAAGAATAATTTGACAAGCTTTTGAAGCAATGGCTTCTTGAAAATAACAATAAAACATTTTTAAGTGCAATTCTGGAAATTAAAACATAAAAAATAAATTTTATTTAAAAATATTTTAATTACTATTAGTATTTATCTTCTTCTTAGAATCTTGCATCATAATAAAAAGAACTTGGATTCAGGGTGGCGGGAATAAAATAAGACCAGCTTAGGAGCCCTTCGGAAACATTACATTTTCCGAGTGCTAATATTTCTGCTTCAGCTCAGAATCAAAATCAAATTAAAACTGTTTCAATAAACGATTCTGAGCCCTAACTTATATCTCTTGAAAGCTGCACAGTATATTAAAATATGTTGTAAATTTAATGTACCACTGCAATGGTTTGAAATTGGAGGAGCACATTATTATTATTACATTATTACAATTATAATATTGATACGGAAAATCTGCAGATTAGTATACTATAAGAAGGCTAAAATATTCGATAAAGAATGAAGATGTTTTATTTTACAGAAAAATAAGCAGTTAAAGAGCTCATGAATACAGAATTTACAGAAATTTAAAAGCATACAGAACACGACAATAAAGCTCAGAGTGCATCTAGAGATGTTTCTGTACAATCGACACTCAAACGAGAGAATTCACTATACTGCTTCGCTTTAACTTTCTCCCGTTAATATAGGTTTCCTGAATATGAGAAACAATTTTCTAGAAGAATTTAGGGATCTAGAGTCCCAAGAGATATCATAATAATTCTCGTATTTTCGACAACCTTTTTTTATCACCATGAAATAGGCAAGTATATTGTTAGGCAGTGAATGATTCATCGTGTACTTATTAAAATAACTGCAAATACTTCTTCCTTTCTATGAGAATCATAGAAAGAATAAGTATTAGAGATTCGTTGCAATATACTTATATGACAGCTAGTATATGAAAGATAAAATCAAATGCATATTAGAACTTTATCTCTTTAAACTAAAAAAAAAGTTTTTTCGCAATCTGTTTTCCTGAGTTTGCTAGACGCACTATCAACTGCCTTTCCAACACAATAGATTATTTTTCCATACAACACAATACCACAGATTCTTCTTTTTTTTCCAAACCGTGAAAAGGGGAAGACATAAAATATTTCCCAGCTTATCGCCAATTTTTCTGCTCCTCTGCACCTCATTTCCTTTACACATTCCCACAGGACCATCGGAACCAAATACACAAACAATCCAACACGAAAATTTTCCCACCCCAACATCCAGACCTACCAGAGTTGGATGAAGGGGGGCATATTATTATAGGTATACTCAAGTTGATTGCTCAGCGTCCCCCCCCTTATACTCCCTAAAAGAAAGTTCAAACTCCTGCGTATTTTCATCCTGGATTTCTTCCGTTCTTTGCACACTTATTTTTACCAACCCTGTCACGTGACTAGAGGTCGAAACTAGTCGAAGTAACGAGATTAGATCGCGGCAGTCGCCAGCATTGACCGGTGGTTGCAATTTCCTGGCTTAAGCCTTCAATGGGCAGTATTAGGCGGCTATTTCACTTCAGAACGAGTGTTTTTGAGATCTGATACATCCTCGTAATATCGTGAAGATGAATCTCCATGGTTGGAGAGGGAGAATTAGCCGATGGAGCTAGATCCCCATCAGAAATTCAATTCAGGAGTCGGTGGGATGCTCGTTAAAAGTGTTTTGACGGTACTCGAAAAGTCGAATCGATCACGGTCGCAGTTCATTTATTCAGGTGTAGATAATGAAATTCGAAGAGCTGTAGCAAGTAGGATTGAAAGAGAATTCATGTATTTAGAATTTGTGAAATTAAGATTATTGGTGTTTTCTAGTAAGATTTGTTACATTTCTATTTACTACATTTTATTTCTATTTACCATATTTTCTATCATTTCTATTTGTTACATGTTTATTCATAGAGATTTGATTACAAATAATTGTATAAAAATTAATTGATTTATACAGCTAATTTTATAAAAATTAACACATTAATTAATCAGATAATGTTACACAAATTATATGTTTACAGATAATTTTAAAGAAAAAATACGAGTAATTTTTATAAAAATTAATGCATATAATTCATAATACAAACATATAAATTTATAAAAAATTGTTTTAGGCTACGTATGATTTTATAAAAATTATTTTAATGTAAACTAACGTCGTACCATTTTGCCCAAAATAATTTTTTTTTTTAATTAATGCGATGAATATAAAGATAAAACCGAAAATTTAATGTTTTATTAATAATTCTGTATTTTTATTAACATGATATAGACATATTTTTGAATTTTATTTTGAATTAAATATTTAATGTAACAAAAATAATATAATTTAGGTAGAATATATAGAATTATTTAATATAATAGATTTGATATAATTATTTAATACAATTAATATAATATAATATAATATAATATTTAATATAACAGAATATAATTAATAATATTTAATATATAAGAATTAAATATTTAATATAATGCATTTTGCAAATTTATTTTTGAATTAAAGCAATGAAAGAAGAATAAAGAAATGATTAAAATTTTAAATCAGATAAATATAAATGATGAGCATCAAAATAAAATACTTTCATTATGAGTAAATTTAAAATATTTTGCCAAAATCGAAGAGAAAGTTTCCCAATAATTGATCCACTTTCGCGACCCTTTTGTTTTTAGGGAAGTTCACGATTACTGAACGTATTATCAATAGCCATGCGTTATCAATAATCTTCCTTTTCGAAAAAAATATTTTTTTTTAAAAATCCACTGCTTTATTGTACATCTCCTAACTCATGAAAAACATCTGAATAGATGTGCCTACCCATTGCATCTATTTCGTTACATTTTATTTCATATGAAAGGTCATGTTATCGATATATGCTATCATTGGTCGTCAATTACCAATCATAACCCATTTGGAAGAGATATTGGAAGATAAAACCCTGATACAATCCCAGACTCAATTTCGCCATTTCTTTCGATTGCAACCAATAAGAATTTATGTATAAAATAATATTTTCATGGCCAATCCAAATTTATGCATATCGGTCAAATATAATTTAAAATAATATTTTCATGACTAATAAGACTTTATGTATATTAGGCAAATACAATTTAATGTAATGTATTCATGACTAACCAGAATTTATGTATATTGGGAAAATACAATTTAAAATAATATTTCTCTTCTAATAGTATATGACGTAAATCATTAAACTTTACGAAAACATTTCATAAAACGGATGAAATTTTATTTTATAAGCCAAAACGTTATATTAATGATTTCAAGCTATATATATAAATCCAAGAATTGAAAAAGAAAAATAAAATAAAAAAAGCTATTCACAATGTAACTCGTCACACAAAAGATAATATTAGAGAAGGTTGCTTGCAATTCCTTTTTATGTTATTTATTCAGAATGGGTTAAAATATTTTTTAAAATCACTTATTAAATGTTTAACATTTTGTCAGATAAAGCCTAGGAGAAAAGAAATATTTTACACAATTGATATGATTTAATTTTTTGCAAAGAAAAGGAATAAATAAATACTGAAAATAAAATCTGTTATGTCCATTATATTTTTGCCAATCTTAGAATTGCTATGCAATTTTACATAAAACAAGATATAACAAATATGCTTTTTTTTCTTTTGGAAATAAGCAAGGTTGATCCGAAACATTATTTTATAATCCTAGAAAACACTACAAAATATATTCAAATTTCATAAATTGAAAAAGGAAGATTATGCTGCACTAGTTGAACATGAAGATCTAAATAGCTTTATCCTAAAAGAGCCTGAACCTTGGCTTTCCTAATAATACATAATAAAAGTTAATTTTGATTTATATTTATTGGTGTTATTTAAAACATTAATACGTTTTGAGATGAAAGAAATTACTGAGAAAATCCTTCTTAAGACGTTTTAGAATTTCAGTAATATCTCCAACGCTTCCCGGAAACATAGAACCTTGTAAAACGATAAAACTCTTTTGTAATATCCATTTTACAAGCCTCATAAAATTCTTAACACTTTCTGTTACGAAAAGTATTCGCTTTAAAAGCTAATTGCACTGCTGCGCTGAGTAGGATTTTCAAAGCATTAAGATTTTCACGTCTCCCGGTCATTCTATTATTTATTCTTTTTTTAGTAGAACTGCAGTTGGTGGAATGAGAACGAATTAGAAATAGCCCTTACGAAGATCTGAGATGTTTTCATGTTAATTCTTTCTTTAACGCAAGAAAAAATATAAATTTTACAAACTTGATGTAAAATCAGAAATAAATAAATGAATAACAGTTTTATGTTAAATTTAATATTACGGTCACTTTCGTAATTGTTTGATAATTTACAGCATCAATTTCACTAATAATAATCTCTACTAGTAATATAAATGAAAGTCCGTGTGTGTATGTTTTGCGTGTTAAAACTCAGACTGCTTATCCTAAAGTTACCAAAGAATCGGCATTTCTTTAGATTTAAATATGTGAATGTGCACCTCAGAGAGAATTGTTTTTAAAAAAATTATAATTGCAACTTCAATAAAGTAAAAATTAAACTGAATTTTGCTATTTTTCAGTAAACACCTTCAGAAAATATTATTGCACAAAATTAATTATTAAACATTTCAAAATCTAAAAAATTCTCATTTTAATATATCCAGTTTAATAATCGAGGAAGTTTTTTCTTGAATTTTGATCATTTTTTGCTTAATTTTTAATATTAGATTACATTATTGCTCTGAAACTCAAAGATTTTTCATTGTTTCATCAATTGCGTTGTTTTCTTCAATTGTTGAATACTAATTTTTTTTTTATTTGTGAAGTACCCAGCTCTGAAATGTGATTAATATATATTTTTTAAATATTATCACTTCATTTTTTTTAATCATTTTGATTTTGCTTTATATTTCAGATCATATAAATTTGGCAATATACAACTTCGATACTTTTACTTAGAAATATCATTCACAGCATAAATTTAATTAAGTGTTTATTGCATTGAATGACACAAAGTGTTTGAGAAATATTTGCAATTTATGTATTTCAAGTGTGTGTATATATATATATATATATATCGTTTCCTTATATAATAATAGAATTTGAATTAATGATTTAAAGTAAAAAATAATCAATATAAAATAAATTATTTCTTAGTATTCTAATAAAAGTGAAGGTTTTAAAAATGATTTAGTTATATTTATATTAAAGTACATTAATTATTTTTGGCAGTCTTGTGATTGTTGTGCAATTTACAACAGCAATTTGACGTGTAATAAATCTGTATACACTTTCAAAAGAAAAAGAAATGTTATTCTCTGAAAAATGTAGCATAAAAACGAGCCTAAAATATATTACTTTGTCAACTATAGATTTCTCATATATACAAAAAAGTGATGAGAATTATGTTTGAAAAAAATAGCAATAAATTCTAAATATCGTTATCATAAAATTCTGAAATCTGCTGTTTTAAAAATTTGTATTGCTCGGAAAAATGTCTTACGTGCTATCAAATGAATTTTGCACAAAAAAAACTATAGCATTTAAAACAGTGCAGAGTTCAATATTATTTAGGTACTTTTCCGTTATACTGCCGCAACAAAAAAAATCGCCAAATAGTCGCTAGTCGAGAAAAGGGGAAAATCGCCAAATAATTGCTAGTCGAGTAAAGGGGAAAATCGCCCAAAATGCAAAAATATTCAAATTTCACGTAGTTACATTTAGCTACTTTGTTCGCATGTTGCTCACATTGGTGACATTGGCTTTGTCATTCGTTTCGCTAGGTGACTTGACTCACGTGTGGCTCACATTGATGACATCTCACGACCGTACAACAGAAACGTACAGATATTTATTACAGATTTAGATAAATATACAATCCACGTTATGATATTTGAAATTTTTTACAATTTTTATAATTATAACAGATGCTTTAAGGATTAAGACGGGCGTCTTAATCCTAATTCTCTTATAAATGTGAAATCTGCTTTAAACATTTTACTACCATATGGAAACAAGAATAACAATGAGTTCAATTTTCATTTATTAGATTCATTGTATTTTTTTCTGTTGTAGATTGTTCGTAAAATTTTTACCGTCAAAACGAATAAAAATAACAAATTTCATTGATTTTTTGAGAAATAAATAAATAAAGTTAATATATTTTTTAATGTCCCACGATGAAAAGAAGTCCTGAAAAGCATCAAGAATTCAAGAAATAAAATATTAATAGTAAAATTACAAAGAAAAAAAAATCAAAGAAGGAATATCCTATACTTGCTAATATTTTTTAAGAAATTATTACATAAAAAATAGCTACATTTCACATCAAAATCGTATTTTTAATGTTTTGATGTCATCTTGAATCGTAGTTGTGATTTGAAATATCTGTAGCGTTTTGTGTTTTTTCAGACAACTTTTCTAACGTTTCGTCTTTAGTAGAAGTCTAAACCTACATCTTATGCGTATAAGTGTTCTTCTAGCACAATAACAAACTCTTACGAAACACTTAATCTTTGTGACGACACAATGCTTCTCTATTTTTCATACTTTAAATAAAGGAGAACATCTATCAAACCTACAAGCCCCGTGGAAATCTGAGCACTTCTCTAGAACAAAAGACTCGCGCCTTAAAAGCTAATTGCAGGGCTGCTACGATACGCATTTTTAGCGCACGGATTTCACATCTCTTCATTCTTTCATTTCTTCTCTTCCTCATTAGAAGTGTAGCTAGTAAAAGGAACGAAAGAGCAAGAAATCTGAAAAAGGGAAGGAGGGGTGCAGGAGGAATAAATACAAGGCTGAAGACGTCCTAATCCTGGTTCTCTTCTAAATGTGTCCGCCGTGTTTCTTTTCAATCCCCTAGTTCCCCAGTGTGACCAAATCCCCTGCGACGCTTACGGAATTTTGATTCGAATGTACTTTCCCCAGAAACTAGCAGCATCCTGACCCCCATCTTCTACTGGGAACTCCCCTCTCCCCTCTCAAGCTCCCTCATCTTCTTCCTCTTCCCTTTGTTTTTGCGCGAGAAATTGACAAAGACTTTCAATGTGAATGTGTGGACGGGGTTGTAAGCTGGTTCGAGTTATTTTTTTCGTTTTTATGGAGCAGTGTGCCACGCTGAATTTATAATAAGATTGTATCGGAAGAGATTTAATGAGGGTTTCGATCCGTCCTGTCGAGTACACTAGGAGTTCGGTTTCCTTTTTTTTTGAGTTTATGTCAGTTTTTGTCGGTTGGATTGTTTTTGATGAATATTTAGAAAGAAATATTTGTTTATATCTAATTTGTACTAAAAAAAGTAAAAAAATTAAAACTATATATATGTCTATACTTATAATAAAGCTCAATGTGTGTGTGTGTGTTGGCGCTCTACAGGCCAGACCGTTTGATTTACAGCTACCAAATTTGGTACATGTATACCTAGCAGGTCGGGAATGTGCACCTCGGAGCCCTTTTTTCGAATTTTTAGTTGGAATTTGAATTAATTAAAATTTAAGCGAAATCTCGACGTTTTTCCGCTATAACTTCCGAAAATATTATCGGACAAACATGATTTTTACATCAGTTTAAATATTAAAAAATTAGCTTTCTAATGGTATTAGTTTTTTAATATATAACTCAAGCTTCTATTTTTAACGAATTTTTAAAGAAATATTTTAACCATGTTTTTATCACGTGACTGGATAAAATAAAAGAATGCCGGAAGTTGGAATAGAAAAAAACTATCATCGCAAAGTAAATCTAAAGAAATGCAACTTTTAAAACGTGACTGGATAAAATAAAAGAAATAATAAAATGTCATATTTTCTACAAAAATAAATGCAAAGCAAAGATTTTTGTGATCGATTGCAACATCTAAATCATTTATTCAACAAATCTTCTGTATTTATGGTAAACCTGATTGAATTTAGACAGGATTTTGAAATCTCGATTTAATTGCATATTTCTATAATTATTTGCAATATCTGTATCATTAATTCAATAAATTTTCCCCTTTCTTTAAAAAACGTATTTAATATTTTGGCAACATCACCGAAAAAACATTTTTAATATTTTGGAAGCATAACCAAAAGCTAAAACTGACTGATTTATAAAATTAAAGAATATTATTAATAAAACATGTTCTTTTAGAGCTTTCCTCCCATCATCTTTAAGAAATTAGTAATTTCAGGCCAATCAATGCCCGGAATTACTTCAAGGCTAATGAATAAGTGATTTAATTGAAAATTTTAGAACGCATTTCCATGGCGAACCAGCTGAACGCCAAAGGCGGCTAGTATATAATCATAAAATTATTAAAACAATTAAAACCCATTTACTGGTCAACAAAAATTTAAACAAAACCAACTAGGTCAAAATCGAAATTAAAACAGCATTCGGAATTGAACGCTAAAAGTTCACAGAATGAAAGGTAAATGAAATGGAACCAATTAATGAAACAAATCCAAATTACTATAATTAGTAAAATTATGTAAAGGAAACAAAAACGGCACTAACCACAGAAACGAAACCAAAACCGGAATCGAAACTAAAAATCATTACAGATTCAAATAAGTTTAAGAATTAAAAAAAGTTTTTAGTTTTTTAATCAATTATTGTATTTGGTAAGCACAAATGCAGCTACAGCTAAAATACAAATGAATCTAAATTAATTAACAAAATAAGCCAAGTAAAAAGGAACACAACCGAAACAAAACTATAACCAATAGAAAAAGAATCCGGCCTGAAAACTACGTCAAGGGTCACTTTCAAGCAATGATTCAAAATAAGGGATTTTTTCTGTTAGGCATCGGCGGACAATGGTCAAAAGTATTGACACCTCGCATATATATATATATATATCTATATATATATATATAATCATAGAGGCCACAAAAAAGCGAGATTGCATCTCATGGTATAAGTTTACAACTGGAAGAGTTAACATACACATTGATTCACACTGAAAATCTATGCAAAGAAAAAACTACCTAAGCATCAATTCCTTAAATTATAGAAGTAAAAAAATAAAAATAAAAAAGACAAGTGTTGTAAGAAAAAGAGAAGCATGTTAAACGACATCTAATGATTACATTTTGTACAATGTTTATTATTTAGAAATTATATTTACTTCATCATAAAAGAGAGACAAATCAATAATTGAATATAAAGTTTTACATATGTATTGTTTATACCTCTTAACACATAATAACATTGATTAAATATTCCTATTAATAAAGAATGCACACTTCAACTTTAGTCCAATACCATGTTTCTAAATCTCAAGAATTAGACACATACTTCATATTCAAAAAATTACCTATACACTGAAGTGACAAAAGTCATGGGATAGCAATATGCAAATATACAGATGGCAGTAGTATCGCAGCGAAAAAGTATAAATGCGCAGTTCGTTTTCCAGAGCTTTCATTTGTGTTCAAGTTATTCATGTGAACAGGTTTTTCGTGATTTATGGCGGCACGACGAGAATTAACAGACTTTGAACGTGGAATGTTATTTAGAGCTAGACGCATGGGTCATTCTATTGGGGATATCGTTAGTGAATTCAACATTCCGAGATCCACAGTATCAAGAGTGTGCCGAGAGTATGAAATTTCAGGCATCACATCCATCATGGACAGCGCAATGGGCGACCACCTGCACTTAACGACCGAGACCGCCGACGTCTGTGTAGAATGGTCAATGATAATAGACACGCAACACTTCGACAAATAACTGCAGGAATCAATGTGGGACGTACGATGGACGTGTCCAATAGGACTGTGCGGCGAAATTTGTCTTCCTTGGGCTATGACAGCAGAAGACCGACTCGAGTGCCTTTACTGACAGCACGACATCGCCTGCAGCGACTCTCTCTGGTTCGTGAGCATATCGACTGGTCCCTAGACCAGTGGAAAACCGTGGCGTGGTCAGATGAGTCACGATTTCAGTTGTTACGAGCTGATGGTAGAGTTCAAGTGTGGCGCAGACCCCACGAAGCCATGGACCCAAACTGTCAGAAAGGCACTTTTCAAGCTGGTGGTGGCTGCATAATGGTGTGAGCTGTTTTTACATGGCATGGACTCGGTCCTCTGGTGCAAATGAACCGATCATTGACTGGAAATGGTTATGTTCAGCTGCTTGCAGATTACTTGCAGCCATTCATAGACTTCACGTACCCACACAACGATGGGATTTTTATGGATGACAATGCGCCATGTCACCGGGCCAGAACTGTTCGCGATTGGTTTGAAGAACATTCCGGACAATTCCAGCGCATGATCTGGCCACCTAGATCACCCGATATGAATCCCATCGAGCATTTATGGGACATCATCGAAAGGTCCGTTCGTGCCCAAACTCCTGCACCATCCACACTTTCACAATTATGGACGTCTATACAGACAGCAGGGCTCAATATTCCTGCAGAGGACTTGCAACGACCTGTGGACTCCATGACACGTCGAGTTGTCGCACTTCGCCGGGCAAAAGGAGGACCGACACGATATTAACAGTCATCCCATGACTTTTGTCACTTCAGTGTATATTATTATGGATAATATTTTTTTCTATTTAAGACAAATAACGTACAGTTTGAAAAAATGCGAAGTCTGGATTTGTGAACGGTCCTCCTATTATAACAATCATACTTCGGGCATTATTGTTGCCATATTAACATTTCTTGAATTCGCCACCGTAAAAAAAAACACCTTTTTCCGAAAAAAAGCTGACTAAGAAATAAAAATTTAGGCATGATCAATTTTAGATGATTTTAGTCCATTCCGATGGCTAATTCTAGAGAAAACATATCATTGAATAATTTAGTTTTCCTGACTGGAATGGATCCTGACTAATTATAGTGACAAGATATATATCTGTATACATCTGCCTGTATGTATCTGTATTTCTTGTCACTATAATTAGAATTATTTTATAGAAAAATGAATGTCTTGATGGAAAGTTGGGTATAATGATAAATGAGTATACCAGAAAGAATATCCAATATCTCCACAGCCCGAATTCTTTTACAAACTATTGTTATAACAAAAGACAGAAATATAAATAAATAAAAAGAAACGCTGCAAAAAAAAATAGCTGAACTTTTAGAGTATAGTAATTAAATAACAGCGAGCAATGAGAAATAATATTATATTATATACATAGCAAAATAATTCATTCTTAATTTTTCAAAAAATCAAAAATAGACTTTTGTGAAACCTACAACATTATAAATGTAATAGAACTTCTATATATTTTTTATGAATATAATAAAAGTTATATTGTACAGAAATGCCATATTTCATGTCCATTTTGGTAATCTATAAACAATATCTTATACTCCTGAAATTTACAAATTTTTATTTTACAGAAAACAGAAAATGTTAAATATGACTTCGGAAAACGTTCCATCAAAAACAGAATTCATTCTTAGAGTGTTTTGATAAATGGTTAGCGAACAATGAGAAAAAAGAATTATACATACAGAAGCAAAACCAAGCACTTTCAATTCACAAAATTCAAGAATAGGAGAATAAAAAATTATTCTTGTGAAACTCATTTGACAACCATTACAAATTTGATCAATTATTCTTCCTCAACATAAAAGAAACGCTCATTCTACAATTCATAAGCCATCTGCCTGTGATTCTAAGATTCGATTCTGTGCGGTAGCGAAAAGAACGGAACCACAAAGGCAAACACGAGGCTAACCACAAAAATGATCAGCGAAAAGAACAGATACATTAAGAGGATATAAAAAAAGAGAGAAGAAGACTCAGGGGAAATTAATAGCTGCGTGTCATATAAGATAGACCCTATCTTTCGCTAAAGAGCAGCTCCAGCTACGTAGCCATATTTTTCTGCTCCTCATGCTTTTGTTTGACTTGCAGCTGGAAGATGGATTTGCAGTTGTCAAGGTTATAACTCGAGGTCATATTTCATATTTAAATATTCGACAAAAAATGAATAACTTCTTTTCAGTCTCTTTAAAATGGAGGGCTCTATTGTGAAAAATAAATAGCTATTTTATTGTTAAGATATTGATGGAAGCGGAAATATGTAAATATTTTATTTGAAATAGTGCAATCCATTGTAACGAAATTTTTTAGACATAAGTAAGTGAAATTACTTATTTTAAAATAAATAAAATGTAGATGGAAATTTAAAAAAACAAAGAAAGTATCACACGCTATAACACAAAATTGTCTGAAAGCAATATTGTTTTCAAAAAAAGTCGGTTTTAACCTGGTAAAAATCAGCAAGCATTTATTCTAGAAGAACTTTCCAGTGTCAGAAATTAAATTTTCTGTTATAAACGATATCCCAAAATTATTTCAAGATTTGAATTTGCCATCAATCGTGGAGTAAAGTGTTGGCAGCCTTATTAAAACAACCATATGACAGTAGATGGTTTGGAATAAGTGTAAATGGAGCTTTACAAGATGGAATAAAGTGTTTTCTTTGTTGAACAATATTTCAAAAATGATGAAAGGCTGGCGGTTAAAGTTAGAAAATATGAGAGTACCCTAGATCAAATGATTTAACACCATTAAATTTTCTTTTATGGAGTTATACGGATTCAAAGGTCTTTGTCAAAAAGTCCATAAGCACAGTTGCATTTCAGGTGTAAATTCAAAGCATCATCGAGAAAATTCAACCAAATTTATGCAAAATCATGTAAAGTTTCGACAAGAGTGTGCTTACATGTCTTCAAATTCAAAACTATGGAGGCCATTTGCCTTATGTATTATTCCATACATAACCCTATTCTGTGTTCTTTACGATTCAAAAAACATAATAATTTTAAGAAAATTGTTTTTTATTTAAATGAAATATTGCGCCAACGCATTGTTAACTATTAATCTGAGCTATCAGCTGTCAAATGGTGTTTTTAATAGCTTTGCGAACATTTTACTGTACCAACGGTGCCAAATTCAAATCTTTGTTGATTTTGTGATACCCTTTATTGAAGGAAAGGAAATTTAAATACGCCACGAAAAAAAGAATAGAAAAACACTAAAATTTAGAATTCTGTTAAATCTTCGAAAAGTATTTCAATTTTGCTTGATAAAAATTAATTAAAATAGTTATATACAAAAAATCTTGCACGGATATTAAATTGATATCGTTAAAGAAATAAAATTTTGAGTTTTAAAGTGCTATAATTTTCACATTTGTATTGTAATATGTTTAAGATTTATTGCGGAAAAACGTAAAAAGTTCTCTCAAGTTCTAATTAATTAAAATTCTCATGAAAAATTTTAATGAAGTCACTCTAAGGCGTATATCGCTATTCATCAATATATATATATGCTGGTTAATAGATTTCAATCATATGGTTTGTAGATCAGTCTGTAATATTTGTAAAGAAATAAATTATGGTTAAATATATGTTGTAAATTATCTAATAATTATGAAGTCAGAATCAAACTTATTATAAGAATATTTCTTAATTTTTTTTCTATTCGTATTGGTTTTGTATGGTTTCGTATTGGTTTTGCAAAAATTATAATTTTATTTCCATTGAAAAAAGAATTCGTACCTTGACATCAATCTTTTTTATTTTTTCCATTTAGAACATAGATTTCTTATTTATTCTCACCTTTTCAGTTTTATTAATAAGGAAAAGACATGATAAAATGGAGACTGATTTAAAAAAATAACAAAGATTGTTTACAAAATTATTTATGAAAATAATATATTTTATTACGATGCGAAGAATATAAACAAAAAAGCCGTGTGGATTCATTGCAAGAATCTTACTTGAATCAACAAGTTTATATAATTAAGCGCAAACATTTAAAAAGATAAGAATTTAAAAATCAAGAAAGTGAATTTAAGATTCAAGACTGCTATTTGCATTTCATGATCCGAAGAGCTAAGAGCGCTATTACCCAGAATAAATGGTTAAAACATTTCAGAAGTTAATTTCGCTAGACAAACAACGGAATTAAATTTTCCATTTAAATTTATTATGTCTCGAGTCGAGAAAATAAATTATAAAAAGCAATCTCTGTCTCAATTTTATTTCTTACATCAAACAAAATCAGAATTTTGGTTTAACTAAAAAAAGCGGTTTGGAAATTTCTTGTACATACTAGTATACAAATAAACAGGATTTTTAATTGAATAACGTTCATTGTATAGTTATGAAAAAATTCAAAATAAGAACACACATACCTGAAATCAGAAAATGTTTAAAAAACTGTAATAAAAATTTATGAGTTGATAATGTACAGGAGATGTGCTGTTAGTGACTTTATTCAAATTCTAATACAGAAATTTCTTTATGAAAATGTTTAAAGTATGCAAAAGGTGTTTGTTGCTCTAGATTAACTTATATAGTATAATTTTCGAAAGTTTTATCCTATAATTACTTTTTTTTCTCAATAATGTTAGAGATTTTAATTTAACTATTGCTTTGCTCCAAATATTTATTTCATTACTTTAAAAAGAACAGAACAATTTTATCCCAATATTAGTAAATTTAATTTTTTTATGCTGTTTTTGACAAAATTTTTATTGATTTTTCTCAAAGTACCCTTTCTTTCTAGAAAGTTTCAGTTGAAATATTTGAATATAATATCTTCATATTTCTTAAAATTCTAAAATTTTCTAAATTAAATAGAAAATTATGAAAAAATGAAACATTGAGCGGCATTCAAAAAATTGTTCCAAAAAAGAAAATGAAATTTATTATTTTTTTTTCATTCCTCCGTGCTCACAAATATTACAGCGTGTTGATTTCAGAACAACTCATCCGTAGAGAACACCTTATATTTTTGAAGAAATAAACTAAAATTAGATTTTTAAAATGTAAGGAGATTAGTAGGGAATTGGGTATATTTTTAGAGTTTGTGATCGCAAATATGAGAACTGTTACAATAATTATAAGGATTAGTATATTTATAAAGCAAAACTTAGAGTTGCGTAGTAAAAAGTTGTAGTGCTGAATTCAAAAAATACTTTTCAAATTTCACGTCATTCTATCACAAAAATTTATTATTTCAAATAATATCAAATGGGCTTGAGAAGGAAAACAATTAGAAATCATTTGTAGCAAGAATGTTTATGTTTAAATGATGAAAGTCGTGAAAATGACTTGAAAGCACAAAAGAAGGCTGAACTTCAATTGAAAATAATTAATATTATTAGTAACCATGTGAAAATTTATCAGCCATTGGGTATACACCTCTATACAATAAATTATTCACATTCATTTGATGTATTCATATTGCATAAATGAAGGACAAATATCTTTTACCCATAATCGGTGATATAAAACCATAAAGATTCTGTTAATGTATATAAATGACATAGATGAAATTGAGTATATACTATTTTTACGAAGTAATTTATTGTATAGAATAAATCATTCACATTCGTTTAATATATTCATATTAATGAAGGAAAAACAAAAAAAATTATCGTTTACCAGTTATTTTTGAAAGAAATTCATAATGGCTCTGTTAATGTATACAAATGGCATAGATGAATTAGGGTGCATACTTTTATAAAATATATTATTGACACTCATTTAATGCATTACTATTATATTGATGAGAGACAGATAAATATTTAACGTTTGCTAATTATTAGGTTGTTCGGAAAGTAATTTCGTTTTTTCCTGACAGAGGATTTAATTGTATTTTTCGCACCCAATTTCATACTTAAACCGCAAAATCATTTTATGTTTTAAGAGCTGATATAGCAAGGCTTGAGTGTGAAAAAGTGCAGCTGATTCTTCGCAGTAGTTTTTGGATGGTGCCCTTTTAAATATGGAGAGCAATAAACAGCATTTTCGTCATTTTTTTCTTTTCTGCTATAAAAGGTAAAAATGCTGTTCAAGCCAGAAATAAATTAGCCAATATGTGTGGAGAAGATGTGTTAACAGTACATCAGTACCAGAACTGATTTGCAATATTTTTCCTTCAAATGAGGAGGCCCAAAACCACCTCGATCAGTTTTTTTTACAGCAAAGACCAAAACTTTTATGAGCGTGTAATCATGTTACTACCAAAAGGTATTAGACCAAAATGGCAAAAGGTATTAGACCAGAATGGCAATTTTATAATTTAATAAATAATTTATTCATTAAACGAAAATTTCTTTTCATTTTGACAAAAAAATACGAAATGACTTTCCGAACGACCCAATATTTATGAGAGAAACTCCAGAAGATTCTTTTAATGCACATAAATGGCATAGATGAAAGCATTAAAATCATTAAAACGTTTTTAAATGAAATTTGAAGTTTCGAAAGAGTAATTTGAAATTTACCAACCCATTTAAATAAATTGCAAAATAAATTTCATACTTCCACATTCACTGAATAAAAAGAAAAGAATCATACGTTCTGAACCATCATAACCAATAGTAAGATCGGCTGAAATAAAATTATAAATTCTATTATTATAAATAAGTGATTCCCAGAATAGAGATCTTGCACGTCATGTTTCTCCATCGAGAAAAATTGCCATCAGGGCGTCCAGTATCCATCTTCCGCTCGAACTCCGTACATTTGAAGAACGTCCCTGGATCTTCATGGAAGCGAAACATGATTTTGAAATGAATCAATATGCCATGAAAAATAAGATGTAGAGCAGAAAAGCAATTCACTTCGGGAAAGAGAATAGTGATCATAAATTATTTTTGCATCTTGTTCTTCCCAAAACCGCCGTTTGAGCGATCGCCATAAAAACTGATCCTGTTCCTGATGCCAAAGGAGATTGGGGAATTATTTTTCTCTGCCCAGCGCAAATGCAAACGATGCTACTCGATGAACATTCCATAAATATTTCTCAATTTGTTTTTATGGAGCTCGCAGAACACCATGCCTATCTGGCAAAGGCGAGAAGAGAGGAAAAAAAATTGTAAGCAGAGACAGCGGGTTGTCCATTAATCTCATAAATTAAAATGCCATGATCCTAATTTGACGCAACGAGTATCTTATGTTTTGACTCGCCAAGTTTTATCTATCCTATAGTTTATTAATGGAAAAGTATTGGATCTATGGTAATATAATTTTCGGTATTTTTGTAACTAATTACATTGGGCGACAAACATTTCATACAATTAAAAATCCATGGGGAATATGTATACTGATATTTTTTTCAGCAGTGTATTTGTTACGGTCTATGTGATTAATCGGTTGTTATTAATAACTGATCAATATTATAAACGAAATCATCGTGATTAATCATTTTTGGTCATTTAAAAATTACTGTTTTATTATATTGACACTATTAAGGATAAAAAGTTATCGCAAAAAGCAAAATTGCTGTTTGACTGTATGAAACTAAATAAATGGAATGAAAGATTAGAAAAGTGGAATGGAAGATAATCTAAAAATCTGAAATACTTTGAAATCATTATAAGATTTTTCACACAAAAAAATCATCAAGTTAATGATACATACAATAATGATTATATTCTTGACATTCTTATAGTTTTATTCACAAATACTAATTTTGTTAACAACTTTTAACATTTAGAATATTCAAGAAACTTCAAACAATCATAAAAGAAAATATTTCTAAATCATTCTAAACTGGGCAACTCATTACTTTTAAATAAATGCAAAGAATTTTATAAAATATTGCACTGGAGATCATGGCATTATGAAAGTTGCTTACGCAGTTATTGCATTAAGTCATTTAAATTGAAGGCATAGATTCAGTAATGATCAATCACTGTTAATTATAGAGGCAATCATTGCAGTAAGTCATTTATACTGATGCTATAAATTTAGTCAAATAACCTATGAGTTAATCATTAAAATCTTCTATATCTTTTAAGAAAATATGCAAAAATCAAAATTTCTGTCTAAATAATGGTGTGGAAGATTAGAAAAACTGAGAATAAAAGTTATGAAAGATAATCAAAAAATGTGAAGAGTTTTGAAAATATTATTAGGTTCTTCACACACAAAAAAATGAAACATAAAATAATGATTATATTCTTGACATTCTTATATACATTATATTTTTATTCGCAAATACTAATTTTGTTTACAACTTTTAACGTCTAGAATGTTCACAAAACTTTTTACAATCCTGAAAGAAAATATTTTAAAATCATTCTAAAATGGACAACTGATCACTTTTAAAAAAGTGCAAAGATTTCTATAAAATATCGTACTTGGCATTATGTACCATTGTTAATCAAGTCATTGCAGCGAGTCATTTAAACTGATGCCAAAAATTCACTCAAAGATCAATCATTGTTAAAAATATATGCAATGAATGTAATAAGTCATTTACTCTGATGCCATTAATTCAGATAAATAAACTATATAGTTAACAATTAATATATTCAATATACTTGAGGAAAATGTTCTTTTTTGACGTATGATAATAAACATGATCCTTGTTTTGCTATTCCTTAGGCAGATATCTATCTTAAATACGTGCTGCAAGTAACTGTCCAATGAATAAAAACTTGCTCGTTCTATTTGCACTGACAAGACATAATAAGACGCCAAGCACCATTCCTCAGCAGTACCACAATCTCGTTCCATCTGTCGCAAGAAATTGCAGACTACATCGAAAAGGCAGGATAAATGTTACCACAGAGGTTAAAGTAAAGATCCGTATCGTGGGGACTTCCCCCTCCTCGGCTCTGATTGCCTTGGCCAGAATTAAGATTGCTCCAAAGCACCCTCCTTGATGAACCTTTTGGCCCGATCGTGTGGGAAGAATGAGTCCATTGTTTAGTCAAGGATGCAGGCGGAGGAAGGCAGAATCCCTTGGGTGTCAGGAGGGGTTGCTCCAGAAGATGCTCATCTGCCTCAACATTTTACCTCATCCACAAGAAGGTGAGATAAAAGGGTAGGAAGAGGAAGGGAGGTTACTTGTTTGCCTCCAATCAAATTAAACATTAGCCAGATGTGCAGCTGGCTGTTGCGAAAAGTGAGTGCAATCTTTCATTTTGTGGAGTAGAAAAGTCAGCCAAGCGTGGAGAAGGTAATAGTACTTAAAATTTCTATGGTAAAAGGCTGTTTAAAATTAGATATAGAAAAAAAATCGAAATGTAAAAGGTCAAAGTGCGAAGATACTATTATTTAAGCAATAAAATAATGTTTCTGTAAAATTTAATACGAATTTCTTGTTTTGCAGATGAAAAATATTGTATATTCTGTTATTAAGGAATTACATTAAAAATTTGACCATTAAATATACAAATACGGGCACTGATTGCTCCGAAGTGGTAAAAAAGCAATCATAGCTAAAAAATTTGAATCTTCGGATTTTTTATGTAAGATGCATCAATTGTTTGATCAAGCTGAAATATAAAGATTTTAGCACACAAAGGTATATAAAAGTCTATAAAAATTTAAGTGAGGCAGATAACTGTAGTTCTTATTTTCTAAAATTTATTCAATAATGTTGTAACTTTGTTTTCTAAATTAGAGTGATATATACTACAACCAGTTCCAAGCAACAAAAAAGTAATATAATGTCAAAAATTTTAGCAATATTTTAACAATATACATAATTTTAAAAATATCCTTTTAGAAATTAAGGTTCCATTAAAAAGGATGTGAATTAAAATTTATTTTAAAGCAATAAGAAAATATCTTCAACATAAGTTTTGCTTTTTTTACAAAGCATTACAAAGATTATAACGCCGCATTTTTCTAAGATTAAATAATTTATTACAAGCTGTGTGTTAGACTACGGATTGATATTATAAAATACTGTGAAAATAACGCTGTATAAAATACTGTGAAAATAACGCTGTATAAAATACTGTGAATCGGAATTTAGCTAAATTCTGCAGAGTAAACTAGACATCGTGTTTTAGTTTCATATTAAGAAAACGAAATATATCAAATTGTGTATGCATTCTTCTTACATTGTATGACTATCGAAAATTGTTTCTAATTACAAAATTTTAATTATTTATTTTTGCTTCGAGGATTGTTTTACAAAGTATTTAAAACAATCCCCTATATATCCTCAAAGGAGTATATTAAAAAATATGTTTCAAGGCTTAATAAAACCCACAGCAGTACGAAAATGTTTATGGTCACAGTATTTTATAAAACTTTTCATTAATGTTACGACAAATTGTTCAAAGATGTAATTATTTTTATTAACTGAAAATATCTTTCAACGCTTATTCCTAAAATTTCACAGCAGAAAATAATATAAATTATATTTGATGATTCAATTAATTTATCGAATTCATTTACATATATGTCAAAATTTCTAAACTATCTTCTATATCAATAATTCTTCTTCATCAATAAACCTGTTTAAACGAAGGCAACTATGCAAAAGCAAACAGTCATTCAAAATAAGATGTCTAACGCAATGTAAAGATGCACTCAAAAATATCTTAAAATTAGAGAAGGGCAATTTCAAATACATATTTCTAAAGTATGAAAGAAGGATACTTGAAATTACACATCAATGATTTGATATGCTTGTCCTCCTGATTATTTGGTCATGATTATGTGATTCAGACATCTAAAAACAGAACCGAGCAAGACACTGTTTTTATCACAAGTAAATAAAGCAAACTAAGGGGTCCATATCTATCATATTAAAATAGATAGTTGATTTTGAAATATCTGATTAATGGCACCATAATGCGTCCAGTCAATACAGCTAAATATTATCTTTTGTGCAAATGGCTCGTGGTTATTCAATAAGAACTCTAAGACGTTAAATTTTCTACATATTTCAAGAGTAAAAGAGTGTAAATAGATAGTTTATATTAAAATACCTGATTAATGGCACCATTATTCATCAAGTTAATACAATTAATAATATACATTATTGCAAATGTAGTTCTTATTGAATAGCTAATGCTTCAATATAAAGCATATATTTAATTTCTCTTACTCTTAAAATATGTAGAAAATTGTTACATCTTGATTCTTAGCTATTCATCAAGAATTATATTGAAATATCGGATTAATGATACCATCATTCATTAAGTCAATACAGCCAAATGTTATCCTTAATGGTTCTAAGTCATTCAATAAGAACTGCAAGGTGTTACAGTTTTCTACAGAGCAAGTGAGAGTAAGATATTAATCAGATATTTCAAAATAAACTATTTATTTACTCCCTCTTTCTTTCTTGTAGGAATAGAACTTGGGAACCAGTAGAGGACGCCACGAAGGTTTAAAAAAATTGTAACACCTTGGATTTCTTACTGAATGATAGGTCATTTGCACAAAGTATAGTACATGATTGTATCGACTTGATAAATGATGGTGCCATTAATGTGATATTTCAAAATAAATTGACAACATCATTCATCAAACTGTACAGCTAAGAATTTTCCTCTGTGCAAATGGCATCAAGCAATTTAATAAGAGCTACAAGAAGCTGCATCTTTCCTCAAACATTAAGTGCATTTAACCTAATGAAGGCCATTCAGTTACAATGAATCATTTAATTTTCCGCAGGCTGATGAATGGGCAAATTACTTCTAAAGTCACCCGAATGTCTCACTGAGTGGACAGCAGCCAACAGGGTCAGGTCCAATTGGAAATAACCCTGACCAAATTCAATTACACCTCCTGCATCGAGATCCTGAGAGCATGACACCAATTCAGTAAACACCCAAGAACCCGGATGAATTCGACATCGGATGGGGTGGAACACTTTAACTCCCTTTTCTCCAACCCCCTAAAAATGCTCCTCCAAGTTCTTCAAGAGAGAAGAGGGGAGACGCAATTGAATAACACCCCAAATAACTCATGCTTTTGCCCTGCCATGTCTTCGCTTACGTGGGGTTGACCGAGAATTTAGTGGCCTTGGGGGGTTGGGATCCCTTTCCACATCCTAACGATATCATGGAGAATTAATTCAATTAAGGGATACTTCTTAGGGGGGTGGATGGGAGATTTGTATTTGTTTAAAAGGCGGGGGAGAAGAGAGGCACTGTTGATTGTGGTGTCAGCAGTACAGAGGTTTGTCTCGGCGTCACCTAGCACTATTAATTGAGCAGATCGTTAGATCGCGGGAGACGTAGGGTAAATGACTCATGAACGTTGTTCTGTGAAGTTTTTATGCCTTTTCCCAGAGATCGTAAAGTAAATGAAGGAGAAGGAATGTAAAAACGAGGTGTATTAAGTGCTAAACTTTTCTCTTAAGTGCTCTAATTGAAATCCTAAATAGACCCACAGGAAATGTGTATATTGAGTGCATAATCATTGAATTCCAATTGAAGAAGTTTTGTTCTTCTGGAAAGGAAAGACGAATTAGGTGCTCCATAAAATGTATTAGATTTACTCCAATTTTATGTTCAACTTGTCACTATTTAAATAAATAATATGCATTGGAATTTCCATATAATGAAATATAAGGTTAAATTTTTTTCTGGATGAGATTAACTCATCAACTTTACTCATGATGACTATTGTGGTAAATGGTGTTGGCTAGGAATAGAACTTGGGGACCGGTAGAGGGCGCCACGAAGGCTGCGTTTTGTTAGTTCAAAACTAGGGTTACCCATAGGCATTCGTAGAGGTTCGTGGGACCTTTTGGTCCATAGCCGAGTGACATAACCTCTAGACCAAAAGTGTACACTCTGGTCTGGAAGTTCTTATGGGGCTTATGAGCGACCACACTATCATTTCATAATTCATGGCAACACAATATCATTTCAGAATTCATGATGCTTATCATTTTTTTCTCAGATAGAGGTTATATTGAAGCAAGTAAATTTAATTTAAACTGAGCATTTCTGAATTCAGTGGGAGTTTTTTTATTGGCTTGAAAACAAAGTGTGAATGAGTAATCACAAAATAATCATATTAAAATTAGTGAACCATTTCAAAATTTTATACAGGAAATTTTAAGATAATTCTCACATTCTTCTAAAATTTTCCATGATTAATGGGTGGTTATCAATTTTTATACAAAATAAATGCTTTCCTATAGTGTGGACAACATTGAAATTGCTATAACTCATGGAGTGATAAAGTAATTGCTGGTAATCGCTACTAATTTATGCTTAACAAAATGCAGAAATTTCGCTAATCACCCTCTCATCATCATGTTGAATAGGAGAAAACTCTAAGAAGTACACACCAGCAGGAAATGCTTGATAATTTTCTTGATTTTGAGATTGCAATTTTTTAAAAATTTTAAGAATATTTTTTTGTCAGCATTTTTTTAACATAAAAATGATCTAATCTGAAATCAGGAGTGAAATCATTATTTTTAAACCTTGATTATTAAAATTTCTGCGAAGACTTTATTTAATTCACAGAATTTAATTTTTATTTTCATGATGGAAGCAATATAGCTTGAAACTTAATAAGAATAATAATTTGAAGCAAGTATAAACAGGAAAAATATTGCTAATAAATAAATAAAAACAGCAAACTGAAAAGTTTTAAATAGTTATTTTCAAACAAAAAACAATAGGAATTATTTTCAGCAGTTACAGGTTTGCTGAATTAACGACCATGTGTTTTGAAGTAAAGATAAATATGTTTTTATACAAGTATTTTAAAATAAATTGAGAGGAAATGTTTCTAAAAAAACAAACAGTGCTGTTTTTAAAACCATGGTTATAAAATTTATAAATTATTAGCTCAGTATTAAAACCCTCATAATATGCTTTGACGTGCGATCATTGCATTTACATTTGCCGGGCCGAGCATCAACTTTCAGCAGCTGTAAGTCATTCTCGCAGCTTCATAATCCAAGGAAACGTAAACTAATAACTTTCAGAGAGCAGTAAAAGTGCCTTATCGGTTTTTCCCTGACAAAAACAAAGTCGAGTGGTAAGTGACAATTTTGCGCCATTGGTGTTCAAGTGGGTGGATTTAGTTCGAAACGGCAAATGGAGTAAGTCCGAGTTATAGTCCTGGTGTGATTATTGGCACTGCCCCAAAAGTCCGCATACTCCAGAACAGACAAACTTAGCACAGCTGTAGCGAAAAGCTGCAGGTTTACGATGTACTTAGCTAAGAGATACGACTTCGCACCGCGCTCTTCTAGACGAACTGATAGGGACCGTACAAAAAATGAATGCACATTGGTTTGAGGTAAAAGTTCTCATCACTATAAAGAAGTTATTGAATCACACATCTCATGCAAATGTTATGGTTAATTTTGAGATAGTTTTCTTTGTTTTGCGATTAATTACATTTAAGTTAATAATTTAAAATGCGAATTTGAGGCATTTTATTTGAGGCTGTGTTTTAACCTTTTATTCACCTCTTATACAAAATATTTTATGTACTTTATATTATTAGTAAACAAAATCAACAGAAACAATTTTCAATTGATTTGCTCATCTATTTATACAAATGTTGTGTTTAGCTTTGCAATATAGTACGAAAAATCGGCTATGTATTTTAGATCTTTTCCCTAAAATTATTAATATGTATATTATTCTGATGTATATAATTATGCTATTAGTCCAATAATTATTACTATTATTTCATTAGTTCAATAATAATTACTTCAGAGTCCGATCATTATTATTATTATATCATTAAACATATACATGACTAATCTAGATGTTTTGAAATAAGTCATATATATTAACAAATATTTACGGCTTTTATGGAAATTCCGCAAACAGAATATTTGTTTTTTTTTTTGAGTGGCAACTTCTCTATTTAAATGAAGGCCAGTAACTATTTCCTATCAAACTGACAAATAAATAACATTGAAATCTTAGAAAAAGATTAAATGTATAAGAGAATGTGAATAAATACAGAATATAAATAGTAACACTGAAATCTTTTAATAATGCGAAAGAGATTAAATGTATGTAAAAGATGTGAATTAGTGCAGAATATATTCTACTTAAAGAAGCTTTATAAAAATAAATTATTTTGTAGAAAAAAATCAGAGAAACCATTATTAACAGTATTACAAGTAGATAATTCGAATTAATTATAACGTTAGTGGAATTATTTAGCATGAAATTATTTTTATAGATGCAAGTAGTAACTTTTAAAAATGTATAGTAACTTTGTCAAATAGTTAAGTCTTGTTTGCTAACAAATTCCACATGATTTTACAAAACCCGTTAAAAACTTTGATTGAATATCAAATTTGCATACTCATTTTATTTAATATTATTCTTAACTAGTAATACCAATCTATAAAAAAAAGATAGCATTTGCCAATGTCAAATTTAACCCTTTTAAATTTAATTAACCCCAAATTTAACCCTCATAGATTTTTTTTATTACTCCAAAAATAAATACATACAGTTGTTTTTGAAGAATTCCTTGAAAAAATCTATATATTTTAGACATTCTGCAGCCATTTTTAACAACAAAATTTGAAAAAATAAATAAATAAAAATGATTCACCATTTCAAATGGTGAGGGAGAAACACCATCTTATTGCATAGGGTTAAAATATAAGCAACAGGGTGTAAACACACCGTCAGAGTTATTAATACATATCAATAAACGTTCTACGGTTTTCTATAAGATTATATACAGAAAAAAGGCATTCCTAGGACTGTAAAATTTCTCTCAAATTCTATTACTTTAAAAATTATTATACTTTATATTTTCATTAACTTAGTTCTGAAAAGCCTAGTATCAAATCAAATGAAGAAAGCTTTTAAGAAAATATTCTTAAAGCTGATTAATCCATGCTTCTATAAGGTAGCTGATCAATGTTATTATTGATCATAGTGTGGTGATATCTTAATAAGCCAGATAACATCGACGGGATTGAGCAATTGCTTTTGTCCTGTGGCTATGTTACTGGGCTTCAGACCAAAGGTCCGGGGCTCTATTCTGAGCCAACATCACCATCCACAACAGTTACGTCATGCGAATGCATACTAACTGAGAAGAATAGTATAAAATTCTATCATAAGAATTAATTAAAATATTGATCCAAAGATATATGCAAAACAAGATTACGTTTATTTTTGAATTCAAACTACAATTGAATCTACTTAAATAAAATTTACAGATCAATTTTGGAAGATTGTAATAGATAGATGGAATTGATGAAGCCCCCAGCTTCATCATAGTCAATGAATTAAAGCATCAAATAAATATATGTTGAGATTTGAGCAAAATATACCAAAATACAAAACAGTAAAGCAGTTAAATAAATGAATTTAAATACTGATCCCCAGAACAAAAAGCATAGAAATTCCATGCGCATATTTGAATTTTAATAACTGGATCAAGTATCTTTCCATGCAGTTGACTGTTCAATCTTGAAGGTTGTGTTAGCCTGATATCGATTAGCAGGAGTCAAAAGTTTCTTCGTATACTATGAGCCAAAAAACATTGCAAATATGAACTAAAACTTGTGCAAAAGGCACCAAAACAATGAATAAAATAAACGAATGAGATCAAATATTGATTCCAAGAATAAAGTGCATAATAATTTCATTCCCATATTTGAATTTTAAAAACGGAATTACATCTATTTTCACACAGGCACATCTATTTTTGCTCAATGTGAAAAGTTGTATTTAGTTAGGTGTATCGAATTAGCTGAGGTCATAAGTTTCATCGCAGCCAATAAATCAAAGCATCGTATTAGCTCAGGAATTAAATATCGGGATGAAGCGTTAAGCCTTCTGTTAAGCCCAAGAAGATTCTTCCCAAGACCAAATTCCCGATGATGGAGTGGCAGGAATGCTGGATGTCTGCCACATGGTAAGGACAGGTTGGAATCTCAAACGAGAATGATGCGCATGCTGCTGTAGGTAGTTGGTCTTTGAGAATTTTAAAAGTTTGTACACCATTTGACGTTCAATAACTAACTTTCTGGGCTTTATGGCATTGAAATTCATTTTATGTTGCATTATTGAAAATGGTTTGAATAATTGAATAATTTTTGGTTGCGTAAACATTATACTTAATTCACTGTCAAATATATTTAATTCTTTATATCAATAAATAGGGTAAGTAAAAATATAATTATTCCTTTGAAAGACGAAAATATGAAGAAGAACAGGGTACTCTTTAGTTTAAAGATTTTTTAATGTTTATTAACATGCAGCCCCCTTTTCATTATTTAAGCTGTATCAATAACATATATGCACGATTTTTTTTTTGTTATTAAAATGTTTAGAATATAATGTACTAATTTGTTGGGTTGAATTGAAAACATATTTATATAGATTTCATGCTTAGGAAAAAACTAATGAATATTTCATTAAATAGTAAACCTAGTCAGAATTTCCCATTTAATTTCTATTAGCCTTATTATTTTTTAAACTCTTTCTATTGCTTCAGCAAGGCTATACTTAATCTTTTATGTTAAATATGAACTCTTCATATGGCGACTAAATGAATTGTCACGAATGATGACGGATATTTTGTAATTAAAACTTATAAAACTTTCTGCTTATATGTAATAATTTGATAATAAGCAAATAAAATCTTTTCAAATATACATCTAAAGTACTAATCTTTATAATTTGTTCCTTAATTTTAAAGAAATTGTAGTGAAGCTGATTAATATTACGCTTAAAGATGTTTCAATGATCATTAGTTTTTACCTAAAAAATAAAACCACATTTTAATTATTTTTTAAAATTTTGAACGAAAAATTGGAACGTTACAAATTATTTTCTAAATGCCTCATATATTTAATAGAACTTGGTTCAATCCTAAAATAAAATTTTGTTTTGAAAAGAATTTTTAACTAATTTATAATAATTTTACTTAACTTATTCATCTATTTCATGTTTATTATTATTTTTACTTTGAAGTATGGCATGCAAATAATTTAACGTCTGGAGAGCTACGACAGCATATAAGTAGAGCTGAAATACTAATAAGAAGATTTTACAGAAGTGTATATAATGTTCTTTTTTTTTTTTTTTTTACTTATTGTTGCAAAGCAAAGCGATTTGTGTAATTACCTTCTGAGCTCCTTTAATATGGAATCGTCCAATAGATACTTCATACAACTCCTTTTATTTTATCTTCAGGATTGGATTATTTATGCGAACCAAAAGTCACAGTATGCCAGATGTCTGCTGCTTATAGTTAAATAGAAACAAATGTTTTGTTAGTTAATAGCAAATATCAAAAATATTAATTGATGTATGATTGCGACTCCTTATTTCCTTTAATTGAAAAGTTATGTATATATGTATGAAGTATATAAGCATAATTTAATTAGTTTTCATGAGAAGGATATTGGCATAAACTTCTTGGGTATAATTTTGAATGTTTTAAATGAAAATATGTATGTGTTTGAAAAGCATATATATTTAAAAGTTATCCTTTTAACCCTGCACAGGTCACGCGGATTACAATAGTAACTTTAAGTGAGTTTGTTGTTTAAAAAATAATTAAAAAGAAGTGCTTTGTTATGTTTAAAGTTGATTAAAGAATGTTGATTAATTATTTTGGAGTTTTATTTTGATTTGAAAATGGACTACAATTGTAATCCGCGTGACCTTTTACGTGACTTTATAGAGCGCGACCGGTGCAGGGTTAAAGTATGTTCGGATTTCTATCAGCATGAGGTAATCATTCAGCATTCACCTACCAGCATGAATGAATTCAAATATTTAATTATTTCTGTAATTTAAAAAGTGCATCTGAAAATGAAGATGATGTTATAATATACAGCTTTTGTTTCCTTATCTCTGAATTTCTTTCTAACCACTATTCAAAGTGGGAAACCTGATATCTTGTTTCCTTCCTACTTAGAACTGAAAAACTTAAGTATCCTGGGTCTGCATTTCCCAAAAGTACTTTTCCACGTGGGATAACTTTCTGATCCACCCCTTCGATTGCAAGCTGTCACGAAGGGGGTTCACGGACCCAGGGAAAACGAAGTGCCTCTGCCACTGCCACTGCCAAGATTGGATCTCCCTCTTCCCCTTAAATGGTGGGCTTTTACTTCCTCGGAGATTTCTTCTCCCAAACAATCGCCACAGCTGCGTCGAGTGACCACCTCCCCCAGCTTTAGTCTTAAACAGCCCCTGCCCCTGCGCCCCTGCACCAGCTATCGACTCGCTTACGATCCGTATTCAAGGGTCGTAAAACGTGTACCCCCAAAACATCGCTGTGACAGTTATGTTCCGAAGACAGCGGCTGGAATGATTCTGCGATTTCATCTCCTCTGGTACAAGAAGGGGCTCGCGAATTGCAGAAAGATCGAATTCGGGTCCGAGAAGTAAAATCATGTTAGGAATCCGCAGGGAATGAGCAAAGGGAGAGTTATCAGACTTTTGGAGAGGGAGGTTTTGGTTTTCTCCCAGATATTACTTGATGGAAGTGGCAATAATTTATGTTGTTCCTATATTGGGTGCGGTTATTTGTTTTTAAGCTGACAAGAGATATCTACAAGATAGCTGACAAAAAAATCTGCAAACTGTATTATTTGAGTACAAAAGAAAGAAAACTATAACCATATAGTTCATCATTCATATCTTCAGCATCTATTCATATAATGAATAAATGCTGATAATGTATCAGCTTGATTTTAATCGAAATTTTTCCAAAGTACAGTACTCTTCAAAAAAGGTATGCTATTTCACAGCACTTTTAGCATTTAATAAATACTGAGCATAATTTTGAGTGATCAGCTTTGAGTTCCGACTTTTTTTAAGGTATATCGATAAAAATTTTAAGATATACACACTCTACCAGAAAGTGTTTTCTTTTTTTTTTAACAGATGATAACTATAAATATTTTCTTTTATTCTTAACCCTATAATGAATATAATTTCTTTCAAACCCACAAAAATTCTTTTTTTAAATCAAACTTTCTAAACAGGGGATTTTTTTTCCATTTTCGTCTAGATGGACTGCATGATAAGAACATCTACAAGGTTTGACTACATAGAGAAAATACCTACTCTACATATATAATGTTTTTATATGACGCAATAAAAACATTTTTTATAATTTCTTTCTTAATTTAGAATAAAAGTGAAAGTTTTAATTGTGATTGATCAAGAGTAGATAAGTACCAAGTTATCGCAAGATAATTATATGCCAGTAATTTATTTCTTGAAAAGAATAAAAACGTAACTTATAGAAAAATGATTTTATTTGGATGCTTCAGCAAAATTAAGACAAAAAATAAGAAATAAAAGAATATTGTATTATAATATTTTTTGATAAAAATATTTATTGTTGTATATGAAAAAAAAAATGTTATTTTGCAGACGGAATTATTATAAAAATACCCAATTCATATTATTTGAATTGACGTCATCATTCTGTGATTATTTAATAAAAACTTTATTTTCTCTTGGTATCAGATTTTTATATTAGGAAAAGCTGGGTCTCCATTTCCTTTATCTTACACAATGAATATTTAGTCTACCCTCTTTCTGAATAATTAAAGTCTTCAAAAACGGCTTTAGTCATAATATGTATTTAAATCAGCCACGGCCGAGATTTATTTCGTCAACTTTTCTTATTACATTCAAAGACTTTTCCCCAAGAAGCATTCAACAGCGCTTAGATTTTGTAAGCATTTTGCATGATAGAACACGCTTCTCATGTAAAATTAATTCTATCTCTTTCCTATGCACAGATTTTTAGGGGAGAGGGGAAAAACAGGCCCACCCACGTCCGTAAATCATATCTAAGCGGGCCGCCTTGGTTCTAATAACCGGTGCTGGCATTCCGTAGAATTGAAAAGTTGCCCTCGCGAAAAATGGAGGCACAACCAAGATTTGCGATTGAATTTGACTGTGTTTATTGTCCAAGTTTCGGCGGCTGAACGCAACTCGTTCTGACGGGGGTGGAAAAAGGGAGGGACTGTTTCTATTCCAATCGTTTTCCAAGCTGCGGAAATTTACGTGCCTCGAATATCTCTGGAAACCAAGTCGACGCTCCTGCAAATAGATTTTGCCACCCTCCCTTCATTCTTCATTGGATTTCAGACCTGTATGTTTTGTTGAGTATTGTATTTGTTTTTATTTTGTACCTTTCGGTGTCCAAACGATTTCACTTTTGTTCCAAATGTTAGCAATGGTTACAGTCAGAAAGACTTCACCGTAGAATTCCGTTGATAAGTTCATCTGAAGTGAAATTTGCGCAATATATAATTTTTTAATAATATTAGAAGCATTATTAATAAAGATTTAAGCACAGTAATAAAGTTTTTATTATAGAATTTCCTCCATCGGTTCATCTATTTCGAAATTTCTACAAAATATTTTCTTTTACAATGTTAGCAGTATTTCGTTATGGTAATAAAAGTCCCACTGTAGAATTCCTTTATCAGCTGTAAAATTTGCGCAAAATGTCTTCTTTTATAATGTCAGCAGCATTTCGTTACAGTAATAAAGTTTCACATTTTGCTTATAGGTTCATCTGTTGTGAAATTTGTGTAAAACATTTTTTATATTTTGATGATTTTATGATAAAAATATTTTCATGGATTGGCTACAAGATATGGATTTTTATCTTCCCATAAGCGAACTACATAAAGAAAAAACTAAGATTTCCGATATTGAGATCATAATGAGCTTCCATGTTATTCCCTATTAAGGCAGATATAGAAAGATATCTCAACCTTTCTATTAAATAATCTGAAAACTTGGGTAAAATTTTGCAGATATTGTAACAATAGTTTGATGTACTAATAAGAATAGATACTTCTAAGGTCAATAAAAACATTTCTTGTCATATGTTTGAAAACACAGTAAATATGCATAAAATTCAAGAAAGATGAAATTCGGTATGCTACACCAAATATTAGATCAGAAAGAAAATTTAAAAGAACTATTTCAAATGAATGTCTATTCACTTGTTCGTCTACGTGAATGTGAACACGCTAACTCAACAATGCAACACACTGGATAGATGAAATCAAGAAAATTAATTTACAACTAAATTTGAAATTTGATTACATTTCAGGTTAAATCAGTCATTGAAGCGACTATCTAATAAGCAATCTTTTTGTGCGTGAATGGGTTGAATAGAAACTGCAATAAACTATATGCATGCATATCTATTTGAATTCTCAATATGTAGACATTGCTGTATATAAAAAATGTGTATATGTTATACTTATCGATGAAATTTAAAATAATAATATGTATTATTGATTAGTACCTATTATTATCATTGCAAAGAAAATCTTAGCTTTACAGTAATAAATACTTTTGTTCTTCACGCTGTCACTTTGCCATCATGAAAATACCATTTAATTTTCCTTTTCAAATGATGATGGACCATAAAAAATGTCAAGAAAGAGAGGAAACAATTTATTACTGTTACACTCAAACATGGTTAAATTTTTGATGTAATTTTATTAAAGATTTAGATATTGGTCATATCAGTGTATCAGGTTTCCGATCCTTCTTCGAAGAATGTTAAAGTCAGTGACATAAGAAAGACCTTAAAGTTTCAAGGAAAATCTTTTGTTGATGGAATACGAGGCAATGAGCTGGTTAATCAATGTATCAAAATCAGGATTTGCAGGGTAAATATTTAAATATTCCTGCTTCATATTTTTCCTTAAATGAAAACTCAACGAATCTTCAGACTAATGAAAAAGATTGATGCCTCGAAAGTCTTAGAAAAAAGGAGGATGTTTAAATTCTGCCTCAATAATCATCGATGAAGGGCATGAAAAACCTAGTCTACCGGTTTGGCAAATATCAAATTATTCAACCTGATTATGCTGGTAAATAACAATGCTTATGTATAATATTTGGTAACAAATTCATTTTACACTTTATTTTAATTTTTCTTATCGTGCATCGGAGATGGAAGGAAAAAAGGAAGAAAAATAACTGCATATTCTCAATTCAATTTGAATGAATTCCAAGACCACCTTCTATGTACCAATTTAATTATTAGGATTATTTCTTTATTATGCTTCTAATGGATAATGTCCTTAATGGATGAATATTCAAAAATACCAATTTAATTATTATAATCATCTCTTCATTATGTTTGTGATGGATAACGTATTTGGTGAAGGGAGATTAATAATTACAATTTACTTATTACAATTTATAGTTATCTCTTCATTATGCCTGTGATGGATAATGTCCTTGATGAAGAAAGATTAATAATTACGAATTTAGCCATTGTAACTTAGGATTATCTAAGGATATTAGGATAACTTAGGAACATTATAATTTGTTTAACTAATAACTCATTTTAATAATTCATTAAATTTAAAGCAATGGATAATCGAGAAAAATTGAATATTACTACTTCCATAACTTATAACTTCCATATCTCCTTTTTATACTTTTGCTGGATATTGTTCTTAATGTAAAATAATTATCATAGTTTTATTAATATTTCATTATTAAGTTATTGTAAGTAGAATATTTGCTCATATTTCGCAAAAATACTAAGACAGGCATAAGAAATGGAAAATAAGAATGATCTAAGAATGCCATATCTAGAAGCATTATGGATAAAACTGGTAAAGAATTACGCCCATCTCAATAAAGATGTAAATCTACCACTGATTTATCTTTTCATATTATTACGAAATGTCATCACTATGTTTTTTGCATTTTTTCATAGACTGCATTAAAAAGGTATTCTCTACTTTAAGCTGTCTCTAAATATATTTCATCTAAAATCAAAAATAGAAAAAAAAAAGAGAAGAATAAGGAAGGACAAATCAGCTTTCGAAATAAGAGAAGACCATGGCTGGCCTAATAGTTTTTTCAATCGAATTCACGCATTATAATTCCCTTTCAAATCTTTAAGTGATGTTATAAAACTTTTCAGGTGCAAGTGAATGGTATTGTCATGATAAAAACAGATGTTCCCCCCTTTTAATATTTCCTAATATTTTAAGAAAAAAGTAATGCAAGAGTTATATTGATGTTGTTCATATATTATTAAGGTTGAATACACAAGGTGCGAAGCGTAATTCAACCGATAATTTCGATATCATTAATATATAGTTGCAGTAGGCAAAAACGCTCTAAATCATAAAACAGATTATATTTTTTAGTCAATATATAAAAAAATTGCTAAAATTGTGAAAACTAAATTTTTATGTTGCCCTAAATAATCTCTCCTTATAATCATAAACCATGAAAATCAAAGAGATATTAAGATTTTAATCATTTTAAACCAATCAACGATCAATCTGAATACTGAAAGCCTATTGGATAACAAATATATTTCAAGATTGTAATTAAAAAGGTCTAAAATCCTCTAAATATGATTTATGGATAATGGTGACTTTTCAATGAATTTTTGTATTTATTCTAACCCTATAAGTGGCGAAGCAGGATTTTTATATGTAGTTCGAAAATAGTAATTCAATATACTCTGGAACATTCATTGTTATATAATTCTTAAGATCTCAAAGACATATTTCAATACAAGAAAGATCAATTCCTTTACATTAAAAAACATTTTTTTTCTAACTTAAAATCTAAAAGGTCAAAATAATGTAGAGCTCAAAGTGTCAAAGAAAACTTTTTATAAAGTTTTTTTATTGCAGTAAAACAAAATAAATTTTTTTTGGAGAAACAAAGAATTTTTTTTTTCGTTGCACATTAAAAATGAGGTCTTAATACTGTGGCAACAACCTTTCTGCAATTTTAAAAGTCATACAAATTCTAAATTTGTTTTAAAATTTATTTCAATTATTTTTTTCTTTCAGTTATTGATAAATTATTTTTATTTGTGCTTACAGTTGCCTACTCTCTATACCAAAAGAAAATACTGTTAATACTCATATAAAAGAAAGAAGTAGTTTTGTTTGAAGAAGCATGACAGTGATTTTATTAAACAGCAAATGAAATAAAATAAACAAGAACTTGGGGGGAAAATCTTCAATCTTTCCTCATTTACCGATACTTTATACACAACAAAATAAATATCTTTGCTGTCTTCCTACGAGTCCATATTTTATAATGAAACACTCTAATAGAGTTACGTCATTTCTGAAAGGTCGGTCCAAAAAATAACTGAACACAAGTCGGACCGACTCGCATCGGTAAATGTGATTGAGGGGTTCCACACCCCATTCGAGCGCTGTCACCGAAACTGCACAACCAAGCATTATGGACCGACAAACAGAACTGAAACTTAATTATGGATGACGGAGTGGCAACGGTGCGAAACAACCCTCTTCTGCCCCCTGGTGTTCACTTAGGAAATGGGATTTGAATTACATCGAGGGCCGTTTTATGGAATTGCGTATAAGAAGAACGATTATATGAAAAAGTACTTAGGATTCGACTGTGTTGTTGTGCCATATGTAGAGGAATTTCTGGAATTCTTTTGAAGGAATTTCATTAACTTAATATCCAGAGTTTGATATAAAATACCTTCAGGTCTTCACACCACGAGGCACTTTAAAATAAGTGCGGATATATTCCATTTGTCTAACAATTGTTATTGTATAAAAGCATTATGATATTCTATTTTTTGTAAAATCGTAAAAAATTGTATTATTTTCATTGAGGGGATGATGTTATATTGAAATTAGTAAAAATGAATAAAATATGAATTTTGCCTTTTACTATTTCATTATCAAAATATACTTTTATATTGAACTAAAGTACTATTATAAAATGAATTTTGCATTAAAAGGAATAGTTAATTTATAATTTAAATATACTTTATGACATTTTCTTCAAGCTATGCTTCAATTAGATTTAAATACCCTTAAAATGTTGCAAATGCTTTAATTTTTGAGAAAATTACATAAAATTGGAAAGGAATAATTAGTTGGAATGGTAAAAGAAAAATGGATTCGCATTTTATATTTTATGTTTCAAGTTCATTCAAATAGTTAATAATAGATTTCAATTCACAAAAATACAAAATTCTAAATACTCGGTGTATCAGCGTATGAATATTTCTTTAAAAAATTTAATTATAATTGAAAAAATCACGCATAATTTTATTCTAAATAAATTTATGTAGGAAAAAAAGAGAAAATAATTATAAAATTTAAAAAAATAAATTGACTGAAATGCTTTAAAATTTATATATAATTTTAAACAATTTTTTTAAAAAAACATTTAACGCATTTACATTTCAACGTGTATGTATAAAGAATTTCATAACTCTGAATAATTTGCAAAAGTGCCTAATATTGTCTATTGTCGCCTTAAAATGATTGAATTTAATATTTAATACAAAAGCTAGATATAAGAGAAACTTAATAAATACTTTACTTTACTTGAAACAATTTAAAGCACTTTATCATTTTTATATTAATAATATTATATAATTAAAAATGGCCAATTTCTTTTAATCAAATACTCCACCGTTTCACGAATGATAAGTGTATGAAAGCAAAATCAATATGTTGAAAAATGTTGGTTGGTTGACATTTATTTTTAAGATTTTATTTATAGTTTTAGCGTGCTAATATTTCATAAAAGAAAATGAATTAAAAGTCAAGAAAATTTGGTAATAATTTTTTTTGGTGGGGATAAATCAAGTGGATTATAGTTCATAACATTTTCTTTTATTTACACTTTCACAATATGGGGAAATAAACAACTGTTTTTTTTTACAATTTGAAACTTAAATAATCAATTGATACTTGCCCCTCCCTTATTTTTTGTCTTGAAGACATATTATGTGATGCAAATAACCTCTAATAAACGTAATAATGTATGCAATTTAACAACTTTGAATTTTTTACGTAACTATTACTTTAATGAATTCATACTAATTTGAGACCAATTCCAGAAAAGACACATTCAATTCAAAAATTTAAACGGCATGTGAGAAACTAACTATGTAGTCATGAATCGATACCCTTTTCATTTACTACACCTGATAGTCATAACTCTATAGTACGACAGTTAGATCTTCCATACTTTGAGATACTCATGCTGACCAAAATATGATTTGATTCAAATAGTTGATAAACGATATTTTGACTGACGAAGTTTTCAAGAATTAACATCAAGTGATATGAGGTTCTATAGTTTAGCTTATTGAAATTCTCGAATATTTTATTAAGTAGTTTACGCAATCTATATTTTTTATTCATAAATTACACCTGTTGTTCGTTTAAACAAAAAATTAATGACAATTAATAATAAAAGTCTTATATAATTTTTAAAGCATTCTTGTTATGGAATTCATCAAGCACAATATAGTGGTATGAGATATTTTAAATTTTAACTCCAGGCAAACTGAAATTTTATAACACTTCCAGAGGAAATAATAAAACACATTTCTTTAATTTATCGGTAAAGTTTACTATTTATTTTTGATTATAAATATAATCAAAAATAAAATATCAAAATCAGCTTACTTAATCTGATCTTGAATCCACAAAATATAAATTGATACCAGACATTTTAAAATAAAACCTTAGTTCATCAAATTTTATAACACATTCACAGACAATTGCGAAATATATTTATTGATATATAGATAATGCCTTCTCTCTATTTTAAAAATCTATTTTTTAATGGCAATCCATCTATCCATATCCATCAAATCTAAATGAAACTGGTACGAGTCGTATTCAATTTAAACACCATTTATCAACATTTTCACAGACCATTGAAAAAATATTTCCGGATATATTGATATTGTTTATTATTTATTTTTGTCTACCATTTATGAAATTTATTTTCTTTTACTATCTTTCATCATCTACTTCATTCTGGACACCAACAATGGATTACATATGTCTTATCTGGTTTTGTATCTATTATATCTAAAATAAACTGGTAAGAAGTATTTTTAAATTAATCATTAATCGATTGAATTTTATTATACTTCCACAGACAATTACGAAACATATTTCCTGATATATCGATAATGATCACTTTTTATCTTTAAAAATCCGTTTTCAATGACAATCTGTCTATCTTTGTCTATCTAATGTAAAGTGGTACGGGTCATATTATTACGAATTCGGGGTTGTTTTGATTTATTAATCGATGAAGAAACATAATCAACAATCCTCAGTAACAAACGACTTTTATAAAACACGAAATTTAAACGTTACATAATCGAAACTTTATACCATTTCCATATTATTTATCTTGATCTATTGATTATATTTGCTATTTATTCTTGTCAACTATTTTTTATTTTTGTCTACCATTTATGAAATTTATTTTCTTTCTGCTAATTTTCATTATCTATTTCATTCTCATCGCCCAATACCATCTGTTTAAGCTCAGCCTGTTTTCAAGTCTGTCATATTCAGCAGCATTAAATAAGAGCTGTACCAATGAAGTTTCATAATTAATGTAATAAGTCATTAACCAGCGGGCACTGTTGTCGCCAAACTGTTTCGAACGGCTACCTGCCATCATAAAAAGCGGCAGCAAATATTTTTTGATGAAATTACTCTCCTCGCCCCTTTGTTACATATTCTTTGTTATCGCCCCGTCCCGACCCGACCCATCTGTGTCAGAAGGGTAATGGAATATGAAATTATGCAGTCTTAATTATCTTTATGAACCGTTCATTAACCCCGATTGTCTGCGGCTCTTGATGAGGGTTCCCATTAAGAGGGGAGGCGAATCTTGATTAAAGAAACACACACAACTTTTTAGCCCTAAAACTTACCGAAACTGAATTAAAAAGTGAGGACTCTTTTCCCACCGAAGCTTACTCTACTCATGCGGCGCGGTTATTAATATCGATTCGGTAGACGAAGAATTGATGAAAGGAATAATCATTGGGGTGATAAGTTTTCGTAATGGTTGGTTTGTTGAAACTGTTATTTGAAAATGAGAGAGTTTTACTGCATTGGTCTAGATACTATCTATGGATGTAAAAAAAAAATGACTATGCTGAAGCTAAGTGATTACTATTCCTTCCTTGTTTTTCTTGATTACGACAAATATTCATTACTACCCCTTCATATTTCATTACTTTTATGACATTATGAAAGCTTATACCGATAACACTATCCTGAATTCAAAAGATTAATAGCTGAGAATGGTTTCAGCAATTAGCAATAAAGGGAAAAAATGTGTCTGCATCAATGTATATGTTATGATCAATGTGAATAATCGGGCCTTATTAATACTACCCAATCATTATTAATAATAACCGATTCTTTTGGTCAACGTGGGAAATATTGCAAATTATTCACTTTAACAGGTTATTTTTAATAATTTTCATTTAAATTTGGTTAATGTGATTAAACGGTGTATTTAGGATTTGGACATGAGTGTGCCACTTTAGATAGGTTTTTAAAAACTTACTATGAAGTCTTTCTATATTTTTTCTAACTTTTTTCAAAATTAATTAACCTCTGATTTTTAGGGGTGGGAGTGGGAGGAGGATTATTCAGAGGAAAATTCCAACATATATCTGTTGAAAAGATATATTCCAACATATATCTGTTTTTTTTTTCCTTTTTTCGATTTGAGCATGGCTGGATGGTTGTTGAAGCGTGACTTCATGACTTCTAAATTTAAACTGGATTTACATGACACAGTAAGAAAATCATATTCTAGTATGAATGATTTTTTTGGCTAAAAGAAAGCCTCTCTCTACTATTCGACAACTCGAATATTACCTCTAGTTATTTAAAAAATAGCTACTCTAAATATCCAATTAGAGCTTCTTCAAGGTCTATTGCTTTTCAAGAATTCATCAGTACACTTTCTCTCACATGTTGTTGTCATAACAATTCCAGTTGTTGTCCATGTTGTTGTCATAACAATTTTATGTTTGTATCTCATATTATTCAACATCTTAATTCTACTATTAACTGAAAAATATCCATTTTAATTTATTCAATAGATCTGGATATTTTTTATGTATTTCTTATTTTATTGATGTAGTTGGTCATGAAGAAATTTCGGGCTACAATAAGAAACCCCATTTCATTTTCCAAGAGCTTTCAATTAAATATTTGTCAAAAGACGTTCATTCAATTAATCTTATAATTAAAAAGAATTCATGATTTATTTTTCACCAACTCTAATGGTACCTGTTAGTTACTGAAAAATTTTACTCCAAGGATCCAATAATTTTTCAAGGTCTAATGCTTTGCAAAAAATTCTCCAGTACATACTTTATTTTTCGACAGCTCCGTTGACTATGTTGATGTCATAACAATTTAATGTTATGCTGCAGATTTTTGCTTATTTTCCATGTTCTTCAACAACTTACGTCTTTAAAGAAGACGAAAAAGTAATTTTATTTCGTTCAACAGGTCCAGGCATTTTTAGTGTATTTCTTTTTTATTGATATAGTTGATCTTCAAGCAATTTTGTCCCACATTAAAATAGCACATTTCAATCTAATGCTTTTAATAAAAAAATTGTCATAAGAATTCCACTTAGTTATTTTTTTGTTTTCCTTTCTTTTACTGACTTAATTAACCTTTTACTTCAGCTAAAAACTTATTTCAAAAATCGCAATAACGTAAGTCATCGGATAATAAACATACAATACTATAATTTACGAATGCTAACCATTTAACCAATATTTACTGTTCTCCATTAACGCTACAGATTCAAGAATTACATTTTCACCCAAATTAAACCCAAGATTATTAATCGTATTTAATCTAAGAATAAATTAAAACGTGTTCTTCAGGAACGAATATTCTGGAGCATCCCTCTAATACTCCTCAGAGGACACATTCTCTCCAAGCCAGCAGAAATGCTTAATTTAAAGCACGATATGAAATTACCTGCCCACTCCGGAAGACCCGACCAAGTTATAGCTTATGATTTCCATCCCCTCCCCCCCCAAACACCCTTTTCTCTTCAGCCCTTCTCACTTATTACTAGATGCTCCCTTAAAAAGAAAATTCGCTCAGAAGGGTTTTAGGTGGAATCCAAAGCCGTTGAAAATTCCGCCACTCGCAAAATTATGATCACGAAAGAGAACAGAAGTGTTTAATTAATTCGGGATTGGTACTGGGGTTGAATTAAGACGACGAATGCGAGGGCTTAAAGTCGTGATTTATGGGGCTTTGTGTTTGAATGTTATGAGGGGGAACGCTCGCAAGCCCGGCTGGAATGCCACAGGCTCGAAAGAAGTCGTAATTTTTCGTTTTCGTCGACGAGTTCGTCCGTTTTTAGGACCGTCGTTTCCCACTCGCAGAATGAAGAGGGTTAGAGTTTAAAGCCTTTGCTTAAGTGGTTTTGATAACCGAATTTCGCGAGAGAAGTAATTTATTATGGTAGAGGATTTTGCTTCGTGTGTTATTTGGTACCATCAGGGGTTTTAGGAAATCGGAAATATTAATAATAAAATCCGGTACACTGAGATATTTTGAGTAATTACTTGTTTACCATCTTCCTTCCTTCTCTCATTCTAATTACATAATATCTAATTTTTACTTAAAATGTGCAATTAAGAAACTGGATCGAGCAAAATTCTACCAATAAGGACATTGAAATAGATGTAATTTAATTCATCAACTTAATTGCTATAAAATTGATAATATTTCTAGACAGATGGTGATTGCAGAAGTAATTTGTTGATTGTTAACACTTCGATATAGAGCATACTGACAGTTAATCAAGCTTAGTTTAGTTCAGCTTATGAAAGTCCCGTTCCAAAGCAATACTAGGGCTAATTAGGGATGAACCTCGTAATCCTAAACCACAATCCGTTTACGAGGACGATACCTGAGCTAGTACCAATACCTCCGAAATTCCAAAATCTGCTTGAATTGCCAAGTGGTTTTGATGGTGCATCACCGTTTGGTAGAATGTCCTGATTTTAAACATCATCTTTAAAAATATTTTTATGTTTCAGTTATAGACATTGAAATGCTTGTAAGGGAATGTCCCCACAAAAGTCTTTTTAAAATTTTAAAAGCAATTGGGTTTTACCATCTTATTTAATATTTCCTTTTATTGTCATTTTATTGTCTTAATTTATATAATGTTGAGATACATTGCAATGTAGTTTTGCCAGATAGTTTCTACTTTTACATACTTTGATACAAGACGAGTATTTTATATTTTAACCATATGTCTGGCGCAGTATGGCCAGCTATGGCTCTTGCGCCACTAAACCACACAATCCCCTTCTCCCCAAAATTCCAAACCACAACAGTGGGAGGACGTTTAACCCCGACGGATTTAGCGCACACCAGACCCGTCCGTTCTTCGTTATAATCTGGTCCTGAACTTGAAGCCCTCCGCTTCGAAGACGAAATGTTATCACCAGACCGGCGGGGCCTTATTCATATTTCAGGTTGAGCTAAAAATGCTCTAATGTTTCTTATAGCGTATGATAACAATGTATAGGCAAATGGATTAAGGGAAACATGGCGAATATAAAAATATTAATTGAATTTTTCTTGAAATAAAATACCTCAGTTACTTCATTTGTTTATTCTTCTTCGGTATTTCAAAATGTACGTTTAGATTGCTATAGTATATCGAATAAAACTCGAATGCTACCTAATATTACATTTATTGAATATTATCATATGTGATTTGAATAAATCCATTTTGGTGATTTCGCTAATATATATATATATGTGTGTGTGTGTGTTTGTGTGTGTGTAAAGTTATTTTCAAATCAAACATCCCATTCAACATCCACAATTTCTATGAATTATGACTTTATGTCATAATTCATAGAAATACTGGGGCTATTAGGACTATTGAATATGAATTAAATTACATCGACTGTGGCAATCATAATGATTGCCTAGTCAATATTTTTTCTTCATCTCTTGGTAGCATATACACACCTAATTTTCACTTTTTAAGGATAACTCACTCTTATCCTTGTATTCAGTCAGGTAGGCAGGGCTCGGAGTAAGGCTGTTTCTATGCATATATGGTAACTCACAAGTGGAATAACTTTACTAGCACAAATTTCAAACAAAACTGTTACATCTTCTCGATATTGATCAGTATTCAGAGTGTCGAACCGCATTATAACGATAAATTTACGCTATGTACCAGTATACAGAATATCGAGCAACATCATGGAGGTATCGGTCAATATCGTGTGAATAGGGATGTGCGTAACTTTGGATAGGAACTTTGCAAAGTGAGTGTTTGCAAGTGGACAACCACTTGATCAATCATTTTTTTGATGGGATTTTTTGGTTTGATATACCTCCTAATCTTAAAATCCATTCAATATTTAAAAAAAAAACACTTTAGATACGAAGGATTTGGGTTGCTTTTTTAAATGATTGAGATGATAATTCCCTAGCAATTTATTTTATCGACTGATTGGAAAATAAAAATAAAAAATGTTTTGACAAAAATTATCGTTTTCTCAAGAACTCATAAAAGTTCCAACTACAAAAGGAAATCTTTTAATAAATATAATTGCAGCTTACTTCAAATTTCCTATAGAACACTTTCTTAGAGTCGCAAATACCATGCTTCGTCCTCTTACTCATTTGTGTAAACTGTATTGCCGTGGTGAAAACATTATCATAAGGTTGGGTTTTTAGTTTTAGTTGCATTAAATGTCCCGTTTTGAAGCACCGCTAGGGCTAATTTAGGATAGCTCTCCTAATTTTGAACTAAGGTCAGATGACTAAGACGACACCTGAGCTAGCACCCGCCTATTCAAACTTAAAACCACACCAGCGGCTGGACGTTTGGTTCCGACTGATTGAGCATGCAACAGGCCCGCTTACACGGTGGTTTTTCGGTGAAATCGGGCTTCGAACCTGCAGTCCTACGGTTCCGAGACCTTACCACCAGACCCTCAAAAGATCACATGGATTTATTAACGTATTAGCTGCCATGATAACAATTTGGAGATTTTGGAATTTTATATACACCACTAGGGGCAAAAAAATATTTGGTAAGTCTGACTGTTTAGTTTAATTCTATATACTATATCAGACAATATTGTGTGTAGCTGAAAGTGTATATTCAGTGCTACGTTTCTTTACAGTAAGCTAAGAAATATGAAATTCATCTGTCAATTTAATGGAACATAATTGTCATAGATGAAACATTACATTTTTGGTTTGGTTTTTATATTGTAATGAAATACAGTACACAAATAGTATTAGAAGCTATAATAACAAGAAAAAGAAAAAAAGAACTTGTTAAGTCTATTGTTTTGTTTCATTGAAATAATTTTATTAATAAATTTATAACGATATCCGTGCTCAAAAATATGAAATATTTACATACCAAAATAATAACTTTATTATAATTATACTGTTATACAAAATTTTTCGTATATACATAACTTATACGGCTCAACTTTTTTTAATGATGGATGAAGAGTTAACCAATCAATTCCAATTATAAATATATTTTCTTAATACAATTTTAATTTACATAACGAAATTGAAATTTTTCAATAAAATACTCCTTTGAAATTACACTGCAAAATAAGTAATCGCAAAAAAAATACTAAGACCCATATAGTACTTGTTTCTCCTTGGCAATTAATAAAAGCAACTAAAAATGTCAGTTAATAAACAATCACATTCTTATTTTAATAAAAACAGTTTGACTGTCAGTACAATTAATTTACAATAATTATATTTCAAAATGTAATTTCAAATATAAATTTTCAAATAAGATGTATTTTTCGGATTCTTAGCAATTTTCAGTCTCCAAGAACAAACAGTTACATTTCAGAAGAATACTTTAAAGAAAAACATGTAACATAGATGCTGAAACTTTTTTAAAAAAATTTCTCAATTTCTTCTGACTCGGAGCTTATACGATTTAAGAAACCTCCCAGGGAATTTTCCACGATTTAAGCATGAAATAACATACCTTTTTCCATCGCTTGAACACCTGATTTTTACCAACTGTCGATTTCAGACCTGATATGCAGGAAGCTTCAATTTTCCGGAAAAAATATTATTATTTTTTTTTCTCTTTTACTCAGCTATCGATGGCAGTCTACAGAAAAAGAAACAGCGTGAAAAGTTTTAAATTTCTCGTTCGAACGGCGAATCGGGATTTTCCCCTCATGTCTACAGAGGGAAAAAAATCTTGGGACTCTAGTCCCATCAATCTTCTAACGTATCTCTGCTGTGACAAAAAAAGATTGATGGTCAGATTGTCACCACTTCTTCCACCCTCCCCCAGCGAGTCTTAAAGTTTAGAAGGGAATTCCCTGGGAAGAGGGCTGATACCTCAAAACAATGATTGAATGGTTCCATTCCTCGAATTCAGATACCTGGTCACGAACATGGCACCCTCTTCGCAATCAGAACACGCTTCTCGAATGGAAGTAACGCCTTAACAAAGTTTTGGAAAGAAAGCTCTGATATTTCAATACTTAAGTGGTTTTAGAAGGTGGTTTGAAGTTTGCAATTCGTCTGATCGATGCATGCAGATTTTGAGATAAAAGTGGCTCAATGTTGTTACTCCATGATCATTAAAATTTAGGGTACCAGAGATGTAAGTTCATGAACATGAATAAGATTACAAAATAATTTTATGACAGAATGAAAGAATGTACTTGTTTGATTATACATATGAGCACATTCGGTTTCTGTTGGATTTACTCATATTTTTGGAAGTTGTAATCGGATAAACTGAAATATTATTTTATTTCTAACTAACCGCCTTTGGCGACCAGCTCGTTTGCCATGAATAATGCGTTCTATAATTTTTAATTAAATCACATATACATTAGCCTTGAAGCAATTCCGGGCATTGATTGGCCTGAAATTAAAAATGTTTTTTTTTAAAAAGCGAAAAAGGAAAAAAAAATATTGAATAAATGATATAGATGTTGCAAACAATTATATAAACCTTGACTTTGCATTTATTTTTTTAGAAACTATCACATTTTATAATGGAAAAAAAATATTGAATTAATGATACAGATATTGCAAACGATTATAGAAATATGCCATTAAGTCGGAATTCCAATGTATATCCTGTCTAAATTC
>JAPMOQ010041062.1:7359816-7437984 GCA_026543055.1 Argiope trifasciata | reverse complement strand
AAATTTATAATTCAAAGAACAATAATTTTTTATCTATACAATTTTTTATAAAAGCCAACGGGGGGGGAATGGGACACACTAAAGTAAGCACTAAATAATGGGCATATAACTTTACGAAGTAGCGTCAAAGGTAACGAAATTTGCAGCACTCGCGAAAAGAGCACTGATGCAAAAACAAAAGATCCGAGTATTAGCCAAAAGGGTAATTATTTACTCCCATTAAATTGAAAAATAAAATTACCTTGTCTTATAAAAACCATACCCATTCCAGAAAGGGCTCTACTTTTTCTCACTTAGCCCAACAGCACCCATTCTTTTCCGCAGAAAAAGGGGAAAAAATATATATGAAGGCGCATTTCTCTAATGGATGTGTTCAGAATAATTCGATTGACTCGAGTTAGCACTGCTCTTTGTTTTCCAACTGTCAAACTCTATTCAACGTGAGGTGCAAATTGAAGCACCTCACGTGTGTCTCTCCAGGACAAATGATAATTTCATTATCAGGGTTGGGCTGTTCCATGGAAATAAAAAAAAGAAGAAAAAACTGATAAAGAGTATTTTCTGTAAGTGACAAAGACAAGAATGACAAATGTAATTGAATATATCTTGTAAGGTTCGCGAAAAAAAAGTGGAGGTTGGTTGTTTATGCAGGGACGTCTTGAGAAAATGCGTTTAAACATAAATAACACTGAGAAGAAAGGATATTTTTTTGTGCTTTTGTTGCTTCCAGAGAGTTCTTCAAAATAGAGGCTGAATTATTTTGATGGAAGAAGAAAAGGACTTCGCTTCATAAGAATTCAACACCACGAGGTGTTTTTGAGAGATAAAATTTACTTAGAGGGCTTCTTAAGAGTGTACAAATAAGTATTTTAGAGAAGCGAGGCAGCCAGAGAGCGAAACTTGATTATCGCGATGAAGGAAAAGCTTTTATTTCGAGATGTTGGCAATAATTTCTTTAAGGTTGTAGTGAAGTGCAACGAAAAAGTGTTTCTCCTTTAATTGAGAAATAACGTAGATAACTAATTCAGTGAAGCATCGCCAAGAAGTTCATGATCGGAAGCATAAGAAGAGGTTTTCTTAGAAAATTTAATAAGTTTTTGAATTAAGGTACAGTAAAACTGAACGAAACACAGTTTGTATGCAATTATCTAACTATACGGTTAAGGACATTGTTTGGTATGTACAGGATAAGGATAAAATTGAAGGATAATGGATATTGCCCAGGAAAATAGAAAATGTAAGAAATGCAATAAAGAAAAAATATACGCAATAACAATCCTTTATTTAACAATAACACACGTTCAAACTGCAAATTTATATTCAACAACAATACCCACGGAGAAATCACAGCTACAGAGCTCATTCCACGATCAACACTCTAAAAATGTTTTCATTCATCCTGATATTGCATCGACTTTTATATAATTCTAACGCATATAGAATTTTCTAAAAAATTTACAGATCTCGGCTTCTAATCGAGGTATTGTCATGACTCTAGTAATTTCCAGAACTTTCATTTTTGTTAGCAAATTCGCCACAATCGTCAAATTTGCGTTAAGTTTGTCATCAAATAAGTTTAAAATGTCTGGAAACCTCTTTTCCTTTAATAAAGGGAAGCAACATTAATCGAAGCTTAAATTTTCCGCATCAGATGTATAAACAATTGTATCACCTTTGAAGATTCTAACGAAGTTATGTCTCAAGCAAGGGGAACAGTAAAAGAACCATTGGAGAAGGAATTAGCAGCGTAAAGGAAAAATTCACTTTAATTTCATAAAATTCCCGTTTATAAATATAAACTGATTCAAGACTGTAGATTCTTAAATCTAAATATAAGCATAAAAGAAAAGAATGAACAAAAACAACTTGTAGGGACAAACATATTTACGTGAATTGTTATTACATCACATCTGAAATTACTACCACAATCCTGGTGATATCAATGAAGTTAAAACCAATCACAGCGAGATTTATAGCGACACATAATGAGAATTTTCAATACTTTATAAAGCTGATTTGAAATATGCCCACATTCAAAAATATTCGCATCTTCATGAATTGGAGATAACATTTGATGAAATGTGAATCGTTCTTAAGTCAGACAAAGCATCTAATTGGCATTTAAAATGTGTGTTTTAATCTACATGCAATATATGTATAATATATTATATGCTTGAAGATAATGCATTGACAGTAGTACTTTAGAATTTTTCTTGAAATAATAGATGAATTCTTATAATAAATTTACCATCTACAAGCTTTATTTTCTAAATAAATTAGAATTATTGAGCTTAACATACCAGAATATTTCTCCTAAGAAATTCAAATCATTAGGTTATGGTAATGACTTCCATATCTCCCCCTCCCTCTTAATTTTTAATTATTACACTACTAGAAAAATATTTAGTTCACAATTTATTTATGTATGAAAATTAAAATTATCTTCAAAATTATAAATATTAATATGATTTTTAAAATAATATTGCGACTAAAATTTACTTTATATAATCTTTTTAACAAAGAAAATATCATAAATATTTGCCGTTAAATATAAAAATTGTAAATACATAAAATTCCTTTGTTAAATATGTAATTACTACATCTGCAAATGCTGTTTCTCGCCCTAATGTTATCCATTTTTGATCAGCTTGTAAAATAAAATAATCTTGTCGTTAAATTCATTATTGCCTTTATCAGCTAATTTTGTTCTTAAATTAATTTATCTTGCTCTTAAATTAGTTAGGGATTGAATCTTCTTGTTTCTAAAATTTAATTATAACTGGATAATGAGTGTAGAGGGGCTAACTGGTGCGACGTAATCAAATGACAGATAAATTAATTATATCATTAAATAATCAAGTTGGTCTCGTAGATGTATCTCATTAATTTAAATCCTTTTAGATAGGCACTGCTCTCTAAAAATAAATTGGTAAGCTTGAATTAAAAATATTAAAAACATATCTTGAAGACATGATGTGACTATAATATTTCTGGACAATTACTGCAATCTAAATTGAAACAAAATGGTTATATATGGATTTTTTAAAATGGCATTTTATTTATTAGAACAAATGATATTACCATAAATTTTGAGTAATGGGTGTTAATACTCACTTTATAAAGATTATTTAAACACACTATATAAAATATAATATTTGAATTTGCCCCCATTTATTCAGCAAAATGTTGCTAGCCTTTTTTAATTTTAAAAACTTGTCAATTGATAGTTTAGAGTTAATAAAAATGAAGAATTACTCGACTTGATGTGTTTTCATGGTTGAACGATATTTCAAAAATAATGAAAGTGTGTTTTGGTCGCAATTTTTAAAAAATGAGAATTGGTCCATTAGATAGTGTGAATTAACGCAAAATCTGAATTTGCCATCACTTTTTCAGTAAAATATTGACAACCCTTTTTAAAAACAATTTTTCCAGTTTATCTTTTAAGGTTAGTAAAGATAGATGATTACAAGACAGAACAATATGTTCTCATTATTGAACAATATTGTCACGAACCTGTGGTTTTGCTTTCCCGCGCAAATACTGTCAATGTAAGGAAGACAGATTGATAGTAATGTGTATTGAAGAGTGAATGGGTGTGACGTCAGAGGTTCCAAAACTTGGCGACTATTTGGCGACTTGGCAACGAATTTGGCGACTTTGGCGACAAAATGGAAAGTACCTGAAACATCGAGAATTTTCCCGATCCGTCCACTAGAAGCCGAGATCCAGCTAGAACGCTCCTGATTGGTCCAGAAAACGTTAGCCCGCCTACCACCAGTATATATAAGGAAGAGGGCTCCAGAGTCAATGAATCGAGAGTGTCGGATAAAGTCGAAGCGAAGCAGCGGAGAAAAGGGAAAGGAGATCCGAAGAATCAAGTGGAGTCAAGCTGAAGTGCGGCAGTGGAGAGAAGCCGAATCTGAACGGCCTGGTGTTCAACGAAGAGAACAAGTAACGCTGTGGAATTTATCGAGAAGACCTAAGAGAGAGAGGCCTTGAACTGTGGAGTCCTGAACGGAGGACTGCTAATCTCTGTGTAGCATATACTGACGAAGCCTCTGTCGTAGCCCATTGTGTCGTCGTCGGGAACGGAGCTGTCCCGAACCAAGAAGTATTCCCGTTGTGCGAAGTAGTGAGTCGACAGCAGAGGCAAGAAGAGACAAAGGAATAGTTCAGCCTGTTCTGGAGAGACCCAGGAGGTGTAAAGCGAATCCCATAAAGATTCCCTCTCCGGCTGAATCCTGTCTGGCCGCTCTGTGGACATTGTCACTACAGAATTTCTGCCTGTGGACTACTATCTGCAGTGTGCTGTCCTGTGTGTACGTCTCGGCTGTAAATAGTTGTCTCCTGTACATATTTGTGTTGTGAATACTTGTCGTCCTGTGTCCTGTCCTGTTCCTGTAAATAAACGTCTGTGTTGTGTTCGTCAACTAAAGGACTGATCATTGTTCATTGTGTGTCATCATCATCTAACACCATACACAACCACTATATACACAAGGTAAAAAGAACCCGACGGATTTTAAGGATAATAGTGGAAATCCGTAAAAATATTACAAAAAAAAGTAATATAATTATTTTACATTCAACTCCTCATTATTTTCTTATATTATTTATATATATTTCATATTATCTGAGGTTTATGATCGGATCAGTAATCGCAGAGCTTGCAGAACAAATAGAAATAACTGGAAAAATTTAATTAATCAATTTATTAATATTTAAATAAAATCGTAATAAAATCAAGTGGTGTCATCCAGTACAAGTGAATGAAGTTCATTTTTTTATTCAATGATTAAAAATTTGGACAATAATATATATATATATATATGTGTGTGTGTGTGTGTGTGTGTGTGTGTGTGTGATTTAACCTCATTGTATTTCATTTTATGGGGTTATTTGCAGTCAAGAGACAATTCCAAAAAGTTTACGCTTACGTGTGCATTTCAGGAGCAAATTCAATGCAGCATCAGCAAAATTTAGCCATATTTGTGCAACATGGTCATGAAAAATTTCTACAAAATAGTGCGTATGATCCAACAAAGCCGCGGTGCCCACTTATCCTATGTATAATACATAATACATAATTCTATCCTAAGTATTTTACGATTCGTTAAAAATATAACGATTTAAAGGAATAATTTTGTTTCTTGCATTGAAATATTGTTCTAACTTGTAAACTGCATTTTTACTGACTCTAAACTATCAACAGTCAAATGGTTATTTTAATAAGATTGCCAACATTTTACTACATGAAATGGTAGCGAATTCAAATCTTGCGTTGATTTTGGAACATTCTTTATATCACCGCCCCTTTATTTTTAAGTTTCAAATTCTCCAATATAAACTTTAAAGCATCTATTCCTCGTGCAATAGTCGCATTTTAGAAGGAAAATAGAAATGTTTCCTCCTTATTGTATACAAGTTATAAAAATACAACACACATTATAAACTCAAAGAAATAGCTTGTGAGAAAGATATATACAAAAAGACAGAGCTGAAAACAGACACAAAAGGGAAACAGATACATTAACTCGAATTCCATAAATAGAAACAAACAAACAACAAAAATCTTTAACAAAAAAGAAGAAAATGGCTACGAAAAAACCCAGATCGTAACATTTTTTTTTTCTGAATAAAATAGGAAAAACAGTATAAAAACCAAAAACGAAAAAGAACTAAATAGACGTAAGGGAAAGATAATTTGGTCAAAGATGGGATTTTTTTTCCAACTTCATGCTCGGAAAAATTTTTCTTTGTGATGCTCAAAAATATACTTAAAATGGCGCAATGTCATCATCTGCAGAAGTTTCCTTATATAGAAAAAAATATTTATGTGTAATATATATCTTGCAACGAGAGAGGGAAAAAGAAAACTAAATTTTTTTGTCCGAACCTGGCAGCGCGTAGCCATACCTTGACATTGATGGATAACAGCCATAAACCAATAAAGTTCCCCATTGGCTTGGCGCCAAGGTCGCCATAAGACACTGGGATTGCCGCCAAATGGCTCGGAATCTCACTTTTAGGTCTCGAGTCGAATTTAGGAAAAGGATGAGACCGAGAAGAAAATTTGAATCGATCAAACAACTGAAGCGTGTCCTTGTTCGAATCTAGGGTCCTTCAAACTGAGTAAACAATAAATTTTTCTTTAATGTCAACCTGACTTAGTGGAGGAAACTTCGAATGTTGCTGAAACGGAAACTAGTCCATAGGACACAACTTAAAAATTTAGAAGGACGAATACAAGTTTTCTAAAATAAATCTTTATCTATGCATTTTAGATACTACAATATATTTAACAAAGTTTGATATATGGTGAAAACCAAGTTGTCAACATTTCGCAAATTTCTCTAATAGCTATACTATTATGGAAGCTAATGACTAAATTAATCTTTTACAATATAATTATCAGTTGAAGCTGTTGAAGAAACATTTTTCATGTTTTTGAAGAAACATTTTTCATTTATTACAGAATAATTAAAACGACTCAAGTTACTTGCCGAAGCATTCATGAAGTAACTAATAAATATTAAATTTGTTGCCATTAAAAATCCAGAAATAATTTTTTAAAGAAAGAATAGAAATTTCATGCAATTTATGAGCAATAAATGAAAAAAATGAACTTGTCTTGATTTTCGTATAGTGTTTTATTTTAAAAAAATCTTTAAAAAAAAAACTAAGTCAAATATTAATCAGCAACTACTTCCACTTTTTGGAACCGCAAATGTGATATCTATTGAACAATAAAAACTTGGAATTTAATTTTTTTGACGCCACAATTTTTAAACCACAGCAGCCCCAATTTTTAAACATTTATGCATTTGCAAAACAAATAGGTATCTTTTGAATATTCTATTATCATTCTAAGTATTAAAAATTTCAAATAATATAATTATAAACTATGTAATATATTGAATATTAATGATTTGTCAGAATTGTGACATAAATGAAAAATTTGTACATATGCTGACACCAATAAAAGAATTAACTCACCTTTATCAAATAAACAAATCCCAAACTTTCCTTACTTCATTTGTATTTTACGCTATTTGGAGATACAAAATCATAGTTGCGTTGTTTTAAACGATAAATGACATTTTTTTTTCTTCTTCAAATAGAGTTTGCTTAATATTCATCAAACCTTGTTCATGTATGTTCTTTAAACCGACAAAATTTTAAAAAATTACAATTTTTTTGTTTGTAGCATAACATTTAATCACTAATTATATCCCCTTAATTTTTTTTCACCACTTAAATTGCAATTTGTGACCACTCCCTTACATGGATTCTTAAATTCGGCAATACCAACGGACAGTCGACTTAGCAAAGAACTAACAGCAGCACTGATGTTAACAAGAGAATTAATGAAGGAGAAATCCAAAACTAGTTTTTCTATGTTATTCAGTGCCAATGAATGTTTTTTCTTCTTCTTTATCTTCTTCTTCTTTTTTTTGATAAAACGTCTCTTTACTGTTTTCGTTTTCTTCGGGGTATTTTTTTAATTATTTCCCCCCGATGTTTGGCTTCCGAACTTTATTTTTAAAGTAAAGAAAAAGAAGCAGGGAAGTAGAGCCCAGCTTCTACTGGAGCGAAACGATGTCTGCTGTCTTCATTAGCAGCTCTGACTTCGACCGGGACACTTTCACAAAAGCAGTAATGAAGGTAAGGTGACTTGATAAATAAAAAAATCTGGAAGCGAATTCACATTCAGTTTGGAGCTGTATATCTGAATGGAACAATAACCATTTGAATTGATCGAGAAAAAAAATTGCATAATCTTAAATAGGTTTTTGCAATCATTTTATTTGTTGCCTCGTTTGCTTTTCACCTGGAAGAGTAATCTTATAATCTTCATCACTCAGATTTTTTTTCTGATTTAAGAAGTAAAAAATATTTTAGAATATCTTTCACTAAATAATTCTGATTACCTAAAAGAGCGAGGTCCTTTTCAATTCAATTTTTCGCTTTTTATCTGTATGGATGTAATTTGGTTCAGTTATAAGGCATCTGACTACGTTCGAAAGGAAATTTTTGAAAAATTGGGATTTAAAAAAATATATATTTATGATTTTTAGATGTATTATCAATTATAATTACTATAAGTACAAAAAATTACTTGGAAATATTTGAAAAATAGAAAAATATGCAGTTAGTTTTGATGAAATTTAAACAAAACGTTTGACACTCTACACAAAATTGTAATACAGCTATCCTATTTTTCTTTTGTACACGAGTCATAAAATATAATGATGAAGGAAATGAACCAAAATATTTTGAAATGCAAAGAAATTATAGGTAAAAAAATGCGTATATATGCATTTTTTCCATAAAATCTAAACATGATTTTTCTAAAAACACCTATAAATGAAAAAATATTCCACCAACAATAAAACTTTTATTTTATTTCATTGCTCATATAATTTAAAGCACATGCTAAAATTTTTTATGTAAATACTTCCAAAAATTTTTGAGATATCCTGTTAACGATGAAGAATTTTTATGGAAATTAATATTGAATTTAAAGACAAATTTAAGCAGAAAAATGTTATTGCTTAAAATTACATGCACATAAGTCTCCATAGATAAAAATTTCTATAAGATTAAAAAACCTAAATATATAAATTAAATATATTACTTACAGATAGATTAAGTGTGTATAACAGTTTTATACTTTAAGAATATATATAATAGTCATAGATTCAAATTCACAGATAAAAAAAAAATCCTGATCAGAAGGCAACTTTTAAATAAAAGTGCTATCTCTTAAAATGTTGATTATTAATTCATGGGCTTAAACTCTCAGATTAATCTCAACGTATTCCATTTAATTCACGTCGCTTCAGATTCTACGATCTTAAATGCATATTATATATGGTTGCATCAGATTATAATCCAACATTTAAGTTAGACATTATTAGACAACATTAACATTTCTTTCTTCCCTGAAAATAAAACCCACCGAAGTCTTCTTCGTCCAAAAAAATAAAAAATAAAAAATATACAGATTCAAGATTCTTCTAGAATTATTCCAACATCTGGAAACGAAACTGCACTTTATTATTTACTCCTCCCTTTCTTTTTTAACTGCTTAACTCTCCAACGAGTTTTTTTTGTATCCCGTTTTATTTTTCCTGGTTTCGGGGCTAACGAGGGAAAGATTGAACCGAAGCTTTTTCCGGGGACTTCGGAAACATGAACTAAATAGCCGGCATCTATATTCATTAAGCACAACCGCATTCATAAAACAGCTCCTTGTGCGAGCGCTATGTCGACAACACGCCGGAACATTAGTCGCGGGCCCCGGCTCCTTATAAATGGGCCCTAATTTATCCCCACCCACCCCTTTTGCCAAGTCGCTACTGATTGGTTTGGCGCTAACGGGGTGTTTCAGAGTAATGCTGTTAAATAAGGAAAAAAAATTACATATATTACTCTATAAAAGATGAAGGAATTTATTTTCCACCAAGGATAAAAAATCTCACCTCCATGGTATATGAGATGATCCTTATTTTGTATAGTTTGAATCGTAGTCAAGAGTTTAATTTTTGATGGGTTTTTTTCTTATTTTCTTTATCAAAATGTTATTTTTTGAATTTTCATCTAATCTTTTCTAGTCTGAAATAAGTTTTGAATTGTAGGATTATAGGGATCAGGGTGTTGGTATTAAGCTGCTATCTCGTTCAATGTTTATGATGATGGGAATTTTTTAAAAGTCTGGTGAAAAGAAAAATCCAGTGGTTTGGTATCATACTAAATGTTGCAATAAAAGAAAACTATGAATTGTTTTTTCTTTGTTAAATTATGCTGTTAATTTTTTTGATTTTCGAACTTAATGAGACTCAAAAAATGGTGAGGATTAGAAACACATAGAACGCAGGTACAAGAAGAATTTTTTCCTAAGAAAAAAAGTTAAAACCTCTGGTGTCCTGCTCTAGGGACATCCCGGGTTTGAGATCTAGTTCAAACATGGTTGTTCTTTACTGTCCTACCGTCACGAGAAAAACCCTGAGCTCGGTTGTCGTAAGTAGACGTGTCTAAGCAAGGAGAGAAGTAGGCATTAAAGCATACCACCACATTTGGCTAACGAAGCGCGCTTTATTAGTCGAGAAATGCATTTCGTTTGTGATAATACAGAAATCAAATCTTTAACTGGTTCCTGTGGCACCAGATGAAATACAGTCAGTTTCTTCACCCCCAAAAGGTAATAGACTGTCTCGTTTCCATGCCGACTGACCTCTACTTTCATTGTTACTAGGGTTTTTCTCGTGACGGTAAGTCAGTACCCTGTTTTCAATCTGTGAGCTGTCGGAAAGAGCCCTTCCCCCTCTCTTGTAAAATCGTGTTGTGCAAGGGATTATGTGAGTCTCATCTTCATATGAGATAATGTAACTTCTGAACTCGGGAGTCTTGTTTTATTTTGAATTGGTGTTCAATCTAAAGAGGACACTATCGAACAAGAAAGCAGAAATTAAACCCGATTTATACGCAGATTATATAAATAAAATTTTGTTAATATTCTAGGAAAAACTAATTATTATCCAAATAATTATGTAATGTAAATTTTAAATTATTTAAATATTTATAAACCATAAAATTGATTATTGATATAACTATTAACCTAATTTTATAAATACTTCTAAAAAATATAATATCTCGACTTTTATGAGAAAAAAAAATCTTAACACAAGTTTTCTATAGATTCTTCAAACTTCATGAGAAAAATCTGAAAAATCCTTTTTTTAATTAAAATATTTTATAAAATTAAAAATAAAAACATTTTTATTTGGAATTATTTATAAATTTAGTAGCACGCTAAAAACATTTATGAATATGAAAGGAGTTGCAGTGAAAATATCTTTAGTAAGTGCATATCATTCTGAGAAAGGCATACGGAACCCCAGTGGAGAAAATATTTTTGAAACGAATGTGGTTTGCTGGCTTTCCTGTACGAAGAATCTTCGTAACCAGTAAACAGTTTTACAGATAGAAGAATAAAAGCGCCGAAATTTAAGACAGAGATTGTTTCTCTTGATTCTTCCAAAAATGATAAAATTAGTGGAAAGCATAAACAAAGCCCCGTTTATTATTACTGTGCTTTTACACATATTGTAGATACATTTTTACAGTTGTAAAAGATAAAACAAAATCGGAAAATTACTCACTACTAAGCATCGAACTCACAGTATTGAGAAAAGAATGATTATAACCGGCTTCTCCCTCCAAACCACCCCAAAATCTGAATGATCAGATCATCGCGACAGCAATACTGGCTGAAGCCATGGTTGGGTCCTAAGGGTCGAAAGAGCTTTCTACAAACCTTCGCGTAAAGCCGATTTTCTACGGCGCGTCCATCTGCAGACGAGGTATACTTTACCCCTTCAGACCCCTCTTGCAATTTTCTGGGCTCCTTTGATGCAAGGACAACTTGTCGGTAAATTGCCCAGACATCAAAGGAGTCCAGAAAACCGCAAAAGGAGTCGAAGGAGGAACACATGCCTCGTCTGCAGACGGATGTAGGTCGTGTAACCCCCGCATAAGAATTACGTCACGTCGTCGACAGAAACTAGCCGATCCCTAACATTTCTGTACCCACCAGGGATACGATAACACACCACTCCGTACCTAATAGTGAAATCTTTTTAGGATTGAGTCCTAAGGACCACCACAGGCTACCATAAAACCCTTCCCGAGAGAAGTAATTCCCATCATAAGAAATAGACAATCTCAATCATTTCTGGCCTCAGCAGAGGGATGATAACCAAACGCCCAGTTTCTGTACCCAGTACCGGAGCCTTCTCGTCCCCATTTCTCAAATAAAATGCATGCATCAACTTACCTTGCAAAAAAGGAAGCTGCTGCTGACGGCTGAGCAGAACCAAATGTGCTCGGACATGGCGAACTGAATGATGTTCCCTGCAGCAAAGAATGGTGAGAATACCCAGAGAACGAAAGAGAGTGGGGTATAGACGAGCAACTAGGTGGCATTCCCATACAGGACGTTCCAGCCACACTAGGGGATGCATAGCTTCCACTGCTCGTCGCTCCACCGATAGGGGAGTATGGACTCGTCATGGGTAGTTGATGTCTCGAGCCACCATGTGTTTGAGTCAAATTATGTTCTTGGAGAGCTTTCTGACTCATTGGTGTTTGGGTGCCTGATGCCCCTGTAGTCACAAAGGACGACAGAGTTGAAGACAAAATTTGCTGAAAGAAAAACAAGTGAAAATAAATATTTAATTGCTATTAGCTGTAAATGAGTGTCATTACGTGCTTAAAATCACCCATGGCTAATTCAACCAGAAATAGAAATATTATTAATTTATTCAAATTTTTAAAAGCATTTAAAGTATTCATGCACTTTCCAAGAATTTAATAAATTTCGAATTATTATTTTTAATTTTTTAAATTATAGAGTTGAGCCTCGATAATATACACCCTTCATGTATTTCTTAAATACATTTAAAATGCATTATTAGAAGTTAAATCGTAATAAAATTTGTTATATTAGAACTAAAAGCATTTCAGGATGCATGTTTTAATCATATTCGCTCTTCTATTCTATTAAGAATACATTTTAAAGATAAAATGAGAATATACGAATCAAGTCAAACATTTTCAAATTACAATGCATTATTAGTTAAAATCTTTAAAAAAATTGTATTTTTATTTTATATTTAGTTTTTTTAGGTATTTAATTGTTAGTAATATAAATTTTTAAAAAAATCCTTCAAATTATGTCAGTAAAAAGAGGAAATATCAGCAAATTTTTAGATCTTTAACTAACGTCAATAATTTTAACTTCTGAATCAGCCAGCATACTTTAAAATTACATAAAATATCAAAAATATCTCAGTCAAACAAAAAACTAGGAGAATTATGAATTTTGGTTAATGTACTTGAAAAATATTTTATTTGTATAACCGATATCGATATCCTTGTAAATAATTGAAATTATTCTGATTTTTTAATAATAAATTACTTGAAACAATATCGAGTTTGGTATAGTTATCTCAAAAATATTGTTAATAAACTATTTTTTATTAGACATTCCATAAACGATTCATGCATTACGTATGAATACACACTAGCATTATACATCTATTTTTGTATTTAAATGATGCATATATTACGCAAATACATACTGATACATGCTATATCTATGATTTATTTAAGTTATTATACACTAAAGTGGCATACTGAGAGTAACTGATCGTTACAGATCAAACTAAAACTATCTACAAGGTGCAAAAATGTTTATTTTCAGTTGTGTAAATATTTTACAGAACACTCTTTAAATATATCAACATAACAGCCTTGCCAAATACAATATTATATTTAAATAGATATAATGAAAATACACAGAGATAAATCAAATTCATATAAAGAACACAAGAACAGAACTAATAAAATAAAGAGAACTCAAATTACGAATACATCCAACAGTAACTTTCTACACATGGAACATATTTCCGTCCAACATCAAATTTATATTTAAAAAAAATTTCACTTTGTAATAAAAAATCATAAATACAATTATAAAGTAGATGTCATTGTGGTGGTAAATTCGTGGTTGTGTATTCAAATCACGACCGGGATGTGGTATGTGATTTTGGCATGGATCTCGGGAGCTTTAGGTGGAAACCTCGTAACAAAGCCACAAGACAAAAGCAATTCCTCTCATCCTGTAGATCTAGCACATGAATTTATCACTCCAACTTTTACAATTCTTACGACATAAAATTATTTAATCAATGTTAATAATATAGTTTTTCCATAATAGTTTTCTTTAATATTTCATATATGATTGCTTCAAGGATATACATTTGATGAAGAAAATATAAGTAATGGAGACATTCTTCAAACTATATTTTGTCGGCATATGCGTTCAATCATCATAATCCCCTTTGATCGCATTTTTAAATCTTACACACGGTTATAAAACGACGCTCAAGTACCCCTTTTATAGCCCCAAAAAGCGATAAAACAAACACAAACATTCCTTTGTTTTCCCACATTTCACAGTAACACGTATTTCTTTGCACATGCTACTGAGGAATATATTTTTTTCTTTACTCTTCCGCTGAACTGAAGCATGTACTCGGAAGAGAAGAATATTTTACTCGCTCTTCTCCTCGCATGGAAGCAATTTTTATTTTTATTGCTCATGAAGATTATTTATCTGCTTTTATTTTCGTTTCTGTCCAGCTTGCTTCATAAAGGGGAAACATTTACTAAGACACAGAGGGATAGATGAATTTATATGCATCTGTTTTCAATTTGCTATGTATTTTTAGTTATTTTGTGTTTTAAAATTTATTGGCTATATTTTGTTATATAATATATATAATATGAATGTCATTATTTACTACTTTTTTGCTTCAAATATTTGAATTATTTAAAATTCCAAAATTTGAGGAAAATTAACATTTTAGTCTATTTTATCTGTCGCAGATTTTTATTATCACGTTTTAGAAGTCATCTTAATTTGTATTCGAATCTTTAAAGTTTACGGCACATCTACATTTTAAAATATTATCATTATATTCGATATTTTCAAAAACGTGTTTTTCCATTATATTGGCGCAAGATGGCGCCAATATGGGCCAAACGCCAGTCAAGTCGCCAAGCGAAGAGAATGGCAAAACAAATGTCGCCAATGTGAACAAAATGCGAACAAAGTCGCCAAGTGAATAACGCGAATTTGACGTAATTTTTTTTGATGATTTCTCACTTTTCAAGGACTAACGATTATTTGGAGACTTTTTAGGGATTTTTCATTGCGCCCGTATAACGGAAAAGGACCTTTAAAATATCTAAATGGAAAATAAGTTCTAATAACAAACTACAAAAGGAAAAAAAAATTCCTATTATTCAAAACAATTTCTCGTTCACATACTTCCCCCTAACCAATGAAAGAAGGAAAAAATTTGAACATAATACAGAAAAAAATTTTTCTTTATGCAAGTAATAACTACTGATAGTGGTTATATAAGAAATATTCCTATTGCAGTTAATCTCAATTTATCTTTAGTTCATTTCATTCTGAATGCAGAACTATGACAAACAAGCCTTAGGGCATACTTAGAGATAAATCCTAATTAAATGAAGACCAATCAAGTAATTTGAAATGATTTAGGACTCCTCTAAAGCATTCTATATTCGCATCTTCAGCTCATTTGTTCATACACGCAAAAGAGGACTTAGACATATTTGGAGGTAGGTCCAAAGGAAATGAAGTAATCTCAATGATTTAAGACAATCGCTGAATATAAGGCGGATATGGAACACTTAGAAATAGCAGATCAGTGCTCAGTAATGAACAAATGAATGGATGTCGCCCATATTAAAAGAAGTCACATAGTGTAAATTTTCAAAGTCTCCCAAACTCCTCCTAAATACACATGCGACAAACTCATGCACAAACCCTGCATACCGAAATGCCATCAAACTTCAGAGAGGAATTTCTAAAAGCAATACCAAAAATTAAAGCAAAGATTAATCCAAAGGCAACAAATTTCTCATCTATACTTTTAAGTAACTAACTCCTGGAAGTTTTATTATATCCATATTCGTTTCTGAAGAATATTGATATTCGTTTTATTTCCAATGCATGAAGATGTTTTGAGACAGATCTTGTATCTTTGAATTGTAATTAGACGATTAATCTCCCCTCCCACTAAGTAATATTATTTCTATTGTACAAAATGACAATGGACGAGTAAATCGCCAGGTTTTTTTTTCTAACAGTCGAATTTAAGCGTTGGGAATACTATAAAACCATGAGAGGTCGCTACTCTAAGTAGATGGGATTTACTTTTCTTCTTCAAGTTCGCGATACTGCTTAAATAACATTAAAAGTTATGGTTGCATTGGCATAGAATGTTTTTATGTCATGTTATGCCACGTCATGTCAATTCAGATCATGTTATGTTAAAATAATTAAGTAACAATGAGATAAATGATTGTAGTGGAAGTTTTATAAGCCAGATAACATCCTCTTGACTGAGTGATCACTTTTAGTCTTGTAGTTATGTTATCTGGCTACGAAACATAAGATCGTGAGTTAGGGCCTAGCAATTGCCAATCTTAACGTTGGTGACGTAGGACGATAAACAAACAAACAAAAAGTGTAACATAAGTACAGTTCCTGTGGCTCCCTCTATCCAAAGCGAAATTTAAAAAAACAAACAAGTTAAGAAATCGTAAGCCAAATGAAAACAAATCAAACTGGTAAATAATCAGCCAATAAAAAATTACTATAAATAATCAACCAATAAATACATAAAAAAGGCGATAAATAATCAGACAAAAATATAAAAATAAAAAATGGGTAAGGAACATTACAATCAACAACCAAATATGTCACTACTAAAAACAGCAACAAACATCGTTCATTTCACATCCAACTCACTGTAGGGGGAGTATTGTATTGGATGCTCTATAAGCTAGATAACCTCCTCAGATTGAGTGATCCCTTTTAGTTTTGTGGTCATAATATTTGGCTACGAACCATAAGGTCTCGTATTCGATCCTAGCTATCTTCAAATAGCCACAGTGGTCCACTATATCAACAATCCTTAATGACACAAATAACAAAGAAATTTATATTAAATATTATCATTTCACATGATGTCTTAACCCAAGAGTATCGTTTGACTCATTTATAAGTTCAAAAATTTTAATTAAAATTCATTAATAAAAGCTAACAAATCTGATTTCAGAATGATCGGTCTCTGAAATCAGAGAATTGCTCAAGATGGGAGCAGAAACACCAAGCTAAATGACCGTCTCGAGAACTCCATTTAAGACCAAAAGTGGCAGTTTAAAACTTTAGGGCAACTAAAAAGAACAGTTTTAACGTCCAACAGAGATTCAAAACTTTATAAGCAAAATCTCTGAACTAATTGACACGTAATGCAGCACAGCCGCGATGTGCAATCTAGACCATTCCTCTACCACCTTGCAGACGGTGCATCCTAGATAAACTAGAGAGAGAGGGGAAACACAACTCATCCCGGAGAAAAGCCTCTAGAACAAAGGGAGCAAGGGCTCACTTAACTTGATGAGGAGAAGTCTACAACGTCGAGGAGGAAGAAACTTCTCAAGAAAATATCTCTTAACTATTCCGGCTTCGCATCGCAAGTGCTTTAAAGAGCAACAGTATGCGATTCTTTTCAAACGCATTCGGCGAATTAATTGCTCTCATTAGGCTACTCGTTAATTACCCCATCCCAGGCTGTTCTTGGGGGTGCACAACTTCCGCAACAGTCGCCCTTCACTTAATGTGGCAATTTGGATCCCGTGGCCCCGCTTTATCCGGCCTCCTTCTAATTGCGGGCGACACGAAGGGAATTTTCATCTATTACTTCTTAATTTCCAATTCGCTAGCCCCGGGTCGACTATTGTGCAGTTTTGCCGGGGCCCTTCAAGAAGTCGTTCGTGCTAAAAGCGTGCGCGCCGGGGCGTAATTAGGAATTAACTGCGTAGTTAGTGGGGTTTAAAGTGCTGAAACCAAACGTTTGGGCTGCCCCCGGATAAAAGAAGAGGGGGTGGGGGGTAATTGTTTAACGGTCGGGATCTCGTTTTAAAATGTTAGGAGGAGTGTAAAAGTATGCCCCATTCTGATCTGGGTACACTTACTGAAGGAGAACACATTAGTCTTCACTATCACTTTTACGACAGTGATAAGCTTAAGTCCAAGTTCCTTTAAGAGGAGATTGAATGATGCACGACTTTGATCAGAAGATTGACTCAATTAGCTTCAAAAGTACTACTTTCTCTATAACTACCTACATATTTAACTAAATTTGTTTCAGATACTAATATACTAACATTTAAATTTTAAAAAATCACGTCCTTCAATTTCTATCCTTCTCTAGTGATAAAATGTTAAATAAGTGTTCATATATCATATTATCTTACAGCTATTTTTTAATCCAATGTATTTTAAAATAATTACGAAGTTCAAGAGATAACTACTAGTTTCAGGAAAGTATTGGTAGCTTGATAGATTTCAGACTGTAAATAATACCAAAGGACGTAGTAGATACTGAAAATGAAAAATGAAAATTCTAAACATCTTGTGATAATCTTCTTTAACCTTTCTTTCAATAATGAAAATAAATGTATATATAAATACAGCTTTTTGATAATTTTCTGCAACTTTTCATTAATAATGAGGATGTCGAAATGTACCTAAATGTGCAATATGACACGTAATCTATCACCGAATAATAGAATTAAAGAAAAGAAAATTTCTAAATATACTCAGAATTATTATTTTTTAATTTTTCGTTGAATCAGTAAAATGAAAAAAGGAATGTTTAAATACATTATGCGACAGTTTTCGATAATGGTGGATTGTGATTATGATATGATTCTCTTTTTGTTTTTTTATTAATCATAATGCTGACTGTTGTCTGGAGTATTGTCCATCCCTACATTATCCGATCCGTCAAACTAACATTCTCTTTGAGGTAGTTAATTGCTGTCATTCTTCCTAGTAATGACTAAAAATAAAATCCTAATAGTTTCCATATGTCAGAAGACACTTGAAAGAATGTGGAAAAAAGGAATATAAATTAAACCCAAACGATCTGACAAGCAGAATTATATAAAAATTGACTGCAAAGAAGTATTAACTCTTATTAAAGACACAGAAAAAAAACTTACCATCAAATGCATCAATTTTTAAACTAGCAAAATGATGAACTTCCTGAGTTTATACTGTTATTTTTTTAATAATTTTAGGAAAAATATATTGTTAAAAAATGCGTTTGCATAATATTTTTAACAATCAAATCAATAATAGGTGCATCATCAACAATAATATCATTATTATTTTGATATAATAATATATAATTACCTACTGTTGAGAAAAAGACTAATGTAAATTCTTGCCAGATTTTTCAGTGATGGCGTATTGGGATTATTATATGATTCATACTTATTTATATGAGCATAATTTTGAAATGTTCAAAATAACGAGGTCCGTCCCAAAATAGCCCTAGTGTAGCTTTAAAACGGATTGTTAATATAAATAACTAAACTCGATTTAATAAATATTCTAATATCTAAGTCAACATAATGAACTAATCATATGTATAAAATGTTAATATTACTCTAATATTTTATAATTTGTAGAGTCTATACTTAAAAGAAAACTTATTTTACAACTAGGAAAATATTTTTTTAAATCAAACTTCTTGCCAACTACCTCAGTCTAACAGCCTTATACAGCCGCCTTTCAAAGTTGAAAATTTGCTAGTATAAGTACCTTTTTAGCGTGTTATCTACTTGAGTCACTACAAGGATGTAATGTAGTTTTAACCTTGCATTTTTTCCTTGCAATTTTTGTAATAACAATTCTTGGTTTTGCAATTGGTTTATGGTTAATAAAGTAAACCTCGAAAATGGAAAAAAAATGAGTTTGAATGCAAATTTTCCATAAATTTAGCAAATTGCTCCGCTGAAACTTTCCAACTTGCTTATAAAAAGAAACTTTTTAGCCGGTTTTAATGGAATGAATGGAGCGATATTATACGGAACAAATTAGATGAAACATCCACTAATTTTTTCTATGGTCGACTCTAAAAGCTACTCGACAAATAAAGACAAAAAATAAATGTCATTCTGAGGTTCTTTGATATTTGAAATCAACATGTTACCTAAAATATTGGAAATACAAACTTAAATACAGTTTTATTTCCAACGTGTTTGACAGATAATATGTAGATCATTGAACTGTAGACGAATTTGTGCCTTGCATTTTCATTGACAATAAAATAAAATAAGAATTTGTAGCTAAAATATATGTGCTTCCGATAATTCTTCAATTCAGTTAATTGATTTTTCTCTCTAAAGTTGAAATCCTACTTTAAATGTCGAAGAATCGAAACGTATTGAAGAAAGAGAAAGAAATCCACATTCGTTCTTAAGAGAGAAAAAACTCATTCCAAAAAATTTCCTTAGAGCTTTATAAAAGTGCAATAAGTGTAGATTTTAATTTTTTAATTAAGAAATCTTTAAGTTTTATATATTTTTATATAAGTAATTATAAATTTTAAGATAAATTAAATATGGGAGACTAGAAATATGAGAGTATTTTTCCTCTGTGCGATGTTATAAACTATTATGATAAATGATAAAAACTCTAATGAGTATAAAAATAACTGAATTATTAAAATCAAAATGTATGTCTTTTTTTCATGTTTCATAAACAAAAAAATTGCGTATAGAAAAATATTTTAAGAATCATTATATTTTCATAGTCCCTTGTGGATGTTTCTAAAATTTGCTATTAATAATTTTACATAAAAAATTATCTGATTAAAAGTTAATTTATGAAGTTTAACATTATTTCCCATGAATTTATAAGATAAAATATTCTATGATAAATTCGACTGTAAAAATATACATTTTCGATTATATTTGAACGACATCAGAAAATCCACGAGAAATATATCAAAAATGGAATTGGAATTTCTTTTGTCCCAAACCCATCAGAGACATAAAGCAAATAAAAAGAAAAACGAATGCGAAAAAGTTCCACTCAAACTCTTCAAGAATCTAAAGCCATTTGAAATAGTTCTAACGATCTTACAGTGAGTCACTTCCGCAGAACAAAATCATATTTTTCTGACATTTATCCCCTATAAAAATTGCATCCCAAAGAATGAAATGAAAAAAATATAAATTTATCAAACATTGTTTCCATTTTTTTTTTCATTCAGTCTATGACTAATGGATTTAGAACCATTAATATTTCTTTCGTAATAGAATGTATTAATGTTTTATTTCTAGAACTTTCTTTGAATAAATGTTTGAGTATATGAAAGATAACCTAAAAACTGCATTACATAAATAAGATACAGAATAAAAAGCTTATCAGTATTTTTAAAGAACAATGAAATCAAGATATATTAATTTTTAACATTGATTTAATTATATGCTTTTTTTATTTCTGTAATATGAGCATTCTAATATCATTTAAATTAATGCATTTTGGAATTTTTATTTTTTATGTTTGATAATATAATTTAAAGCGTTATCTCATTTTTCGACGTAATATTAGACAATATTTCAAAAGTATTGAAAATGATTAAAGGAATATAAATGTAAATAAGTAGATTTCAAGACAAATAAAAGTTTTTCGTAAGTTAATTTTTTAAATTTAATCAAGAAATTCTTAACATTATTATGCAGTTTCAAAATTCAACAATATATCATCAAACGTGAAAAAAAATAAATGATATCTGATGTCACAAGATTTTCAAATTTGAAGAATTATCCAAAATGTGTTAAAAATAAATAATAAGAAGGAAAGAAAAAAATAAGGGATAAATATTTCAAAAACAATAATAGGGAAACTGAAAAAATTCTTTGCAATTTTAAATATGATCAATGTCATTTTTTTTTCTTTTGAAATATTATCTGTTCAAAATCCAAGAAGAGAAACTTCATTTGGCACCTAAATTTATATCTTTCACTTGACGATGAGGAGAAAAGATATCTCAACTCCTTGTGTCTGCAAAGTAACATATGCTATCGATTAAAATGATAATTAAAGCATTATTCTCTCCAAATGATGAAATTAAACATTCGTCAATTTAATCAAATAAATTATTAAATTAAACAATGCTCAATCTGCTGAAATTCCTTGAGGAGAAATTCCATCTGACACTTAAATTTATACCTTTCACGTTCCGACACAGAGGAGGGGCATCTGAACTTTTGACATCTGAAAGATAACATACGCCATAGATTAAAATACATAGACCTTTCAAACAGTATTTACTTCAAATGACGGCATTCAAACATTCGTTAATATGATAAAATAGGCGATTAAATTAAATAATGCTAAACTCCTTTCTTTTGAATCTACTGAAAGTCCCTGAATCAGCACCTTAATTTATATCTTTCATAGTGGAAAGAAGAATATTATCTCGTTGCATCTATAAGATAACATATACCTAAATACCTACAACATATATATAACATATACCTACATATTAAACTAAAGTGACCTCTCAAACTGACGAAATTTAAACATTCGCCAATAAGATCAAATCAACTATCAAAATAAGCAACAATCAACTATCAATGCTGACTTTTTTCTCGTGATATATAACCCGTTTAAATCCCTAGTAGAGAAATTCCAGTTGGCCATTAAATTAATATTTTTCAGGTGCCAAAAAAACGAGGAAGGACATCTTAACTCCCTTGGATTCATAAGGTAACATGCGCCATAGATTAATATGATTTTTCAAAGATTATTTTCTCTAAAAGCTGAAATTCAAACATTTGCTTAAATGTTCTCAATACACAGTATGAAAGCAAAAAATGCTGTTTATATGTGACAACAAATTCATCATTGATGCAGTCTTCTGCAGACACATTTTGGATGTCCTAGCCCGCCAAAAAGGATTTATATATAAGATAAATTTATCCGTACATTCTCTGTAATGCTTAGAAATCCGAGCTTGTAATGGAAATGCACCTATTTAGTTATTTCTCAAAATTTTGATAAAATCAATAGCAGAAAACATAACTTCTTCACTTCCTCCAGTACCAAGGAATCATCTCCATTTGCCACAGATGCATCACCAAGAATATCCCCACTTTCATTAACGATGAGATTTAAACTCCAGAATTTCCTTCCACATCCACGAAAACGAATAAACACTTTGACACATTTTAAAAGATATATCCTAATGATATGCAAAACCGATGTCTTCACCAGGAATGGAGGGAGGTAGGGGGTCAAAAGCGGCGACGAGAGCAAGAACGATGAGCTGTCGTCAGCTAACTTGTGCTCTGACGAACTTTTTTATGAGTTTCCCGGTTTTCTCTCTTTCTTCTTTTTTAAAAGCTCTTAGTCTTAATTTTGTTATTTTTCAGGAAGCCGTCCGTAGAATCGATAGGCAGCTACTTCATGCCCAACTTATTATGAGTCGTTGGTACAATTTGATTACTTTTTATGGAAGCCGCTGTCATTTTTTTTTCTGTCGTCATCATCCTGCTATAAATGTATGAACCCTTCCAATTTTTTGTACTCATCTTCCATTTTTTTTTGTCAAAGAAGCTCTTTATTTCGTTATATTACTTAGTTGAAACATGACATAACATGACAGTGCTAGTTTTTTTTTTCAACTTCTAGTAAAGGTGAAAGATAAGAGCAAAAAATATTGCAGTTTCGATCTTTATTTTTTCCTCCTTTCTTGACGATTAACGCGAGCTAAGACATTAAAGAAAGATTAGTTAACTGAGATGAGTTTTTTTTTTTTTTTTTGCGGTGAAATCAGTCTACCGTAAGCTGTTAACTTTATTATATACTTCCGTTGTTAATCAATTAGACAATTAGCTACTGGCCTGTTTTTATTATATGGCAAAGATATGTTATCGCTGCTTCAGATACTTGCTGTTTTATTTAGAAAGATTGCTAGAAGGTGGCAACTTTAAACAAGAGAAAACTAAACACAGCTTTCATTAGGCAATTATTATTCAAGAATAGCAAAACCACGCAAATACAAATTAAAATTTATATCAATATGCAAGGCCATCCTTATAGATATATGAAAATTTTCAGGATCAGTAAAAAGTTTTTGAAAAATAAAAAAAAACTGAAAAAAATATTATTAAACAAATTTAATGAAACACTGATTCATTTAAATACATTTATTTTATGATATTTTTTAATAAAGGATGTAAACACTTTTCTGATATCAGTACGCGTCACAATAAGAAATGTTTAACAATTTATTTCTTTGAAAACTGTCAATCACAGGGTTATACTTCAAGAAATCCTGCCATCAGTTATGCTTATGTAGTATAGATAAAGCATAATAATTCAAAACATTTGAACACATGTTCGAAAAATATTTTTTTTGTAAGTTGTTGTCTGTCTTTCAGTGACAAAGTTAACCCAAAAACGATTTGAACAAGAGGATTGAAAATTGGTATATGGTCTTTACACCGAATTTGCAGATTTCTATCAAATTTTTAGTAAAATTATTTCTGAGGAAGTCCGTTTATCCGGCTGTTTGTATATAAGTTAACACGGTAACTACAAGAGTTAAACAAAATACACCGCACGAATTTTTGCATTTATTACGTAGACACCTATCAAAGTTTAAGGCAAAACTAAAGACGGGTTGGCATATTTTTCTCAGAAACATGTTAAAGCTATAATTTAAACATGCAATGGATCAAATATATCAAATTTGGTATATGATTTTTTTGCACAAGTGCAGTTTTGTGTCATATCTTTGTTTCGGTCGATAAAGGATAGCATGTCTAAAGCACAAATTGGATTTTCGGATATATGAACTGAGTGCCAGAAATTAATCGCAAAAATGCTCGCCAAGGATAACACGACAGATTCAGTTAAAACTATATATCCCTTTCAAAAGTTAATATTTCGTAACTAGTGTACAGCCTAGTGTGCAATAAACGATGCAAGGAGTTCTCTGACACGACAAATGCATTAAAGAGTAAGAGAAAAAGTTTTGGTCAGACAACTCTTGCTGGTTTTCCTACCGTGGGCTCACAAAATATTTTATTACACCTTCAGGCAATTATTCAACATGAACATTTTCAAGTGCATCAAAAAAGCGTGGTAGAAGGTTAACAGTTACCATATAACTAAGCAACATTGTCATGAAGATTTCGTATCTAATGTTATTCGATAGTTTTACCATATCTTTTTGAAAAACATTTTCCTACATCCTTTTACATTGGTGAAATTTATAATTTATGCTTACAAAAACATTCCCGTACATTAATAAATAAACCTGTGCTGTATAATTTTTCGTTTTTGAAAACGTACAAAAATGAGAGTTCTGACTAAACTTTTAGATAATGATGGCTATGAGCCCCTCCCATCTGAGGAAATGGTGCTTGAGTGAATTCAACTCGCCACTTTTTCCGTTTAACCTGGTAAATATGAAAAATTAAAGGAAGATATATAAATAAATATAAAAATTTGTAACATTAAAATTTTGTGTTAAAAATATTGTTTAAAACTGCTGTCACCAAACTAATGGTCCTTTTGAATTGAAGTTGCAATGAATTGTTGAAGTGGTTTGTTTATTGCCAAACCACCCTATCTCCAAACTCTAAATATTCTTTTACTCTTATACTAAGCTTCTATAAATTCTGAAATAGAGCAAAATTTCTTAAATTTTTCCTATTTAGAATTTTCTTAAAAAGAGAAAAGCATGGACAATGCTGTAAATTTCACAATAAAAATTTGCATCAAAAGCTAAATCCCAAATTAAGTACATTTATGTAAGGTTGCATATTAAGAAAGAGTTGGTAATATTTGGAGAAATAATCAACTTAATACACACCTTAAAATTTTCTTAAATACTTCCCTTTTTCTTTAATTATTTTTTCTTGTGAAAAGATAGCAAATTATTTTTAGCTTAAAATTTTAGTTTTTCTCTTTAAAATTTCAATGGACGTTGATTTTAATATTTATAATTGCAATTAAAATACATCATTAATAATACATATGGATATTTATAATTTACTTCCTTTTAAAAACTGAATTATTATATAAAAAAGCAAAATTATTTATTTAAAACATTGGAAAAAGATAAAGGATATTTTTACTTATATTAAAGAAACAATGGAAACGTTAAAATAAATAAAATATTACAAATACTGCAGTAAACAAACAACCAACCTAATATCATAATAACGAATGAAACAATGCGCACTTAACAAGTGAACTGATCCTTCCTTTCATGACATGAAAATATATATATCTTATATTCTAAATCTTGTATATTATCCCATTTTCGATGCCATATGAAATCTAATTCTCCTAGCTTTAAATATCATTTTAAATTACAAATGAATTACTCTAATTTATAAATACCAGTCATCACACATATTTGATCATTAATCTGTTCTTAATAGTAATAATTCCTTATAAGTTTTTAAATTGACTTTTTAGAAAAACGTTCACGGTTCTAACACAATAAATAACATGAAATGGAAAGCACTATCGATTATTATATAATCTTTGTGTTTTAAAAGTATGGAAAACCTATTCAGAATGCACGTGACAGAATATCACATCTTTGCCATTAACCCTTTGCACTCGGAGAAATAATTCGATGCCTAATTATTCACTTAAAACGTGCTTGTTTATTACAATGCTCTGGAAAATAAACATAGATATTTTTAAATTGTATTTCACCGAAAAATTATTCTACGTCTTTATACGTGCATTTTTTTAATTGAAAAATAAATTAATAAAACGTGAAAATGATCTTGAATGGTGAATAAGAGGCACCATTCGATTGCAAAGAGGTGATGTTGGTTAAATACTTGAGACAGAATGTGAATTACCACCCTTTTAAATTGAAGATCCAAAAACAAAAACGATTAATCGACATAAAACTGGCAAAATAATATTATCGAAATTTTATTATAATGCATAAAAAATAGCATAAAAAGTAAGTTAAGAACCAAAATACAACTGATTGCAAATTAAACTAAAAAGATCGATGCAGAACTAAATAAATTGTTTATATTCGGAATAACAAAAAAAAAATTCTATTGTGATTTTCATTTAATCTACAGAGCAGCATAACGGCAAGTATACTATTATTTAAATTATTATATACTTCAAGATCTAATGCCATTAATATGTTTCGTTCAGCATTTACAAAACAAAATACAATGTAATTGCATTATCAAGCTTACACCATTTTTCTAGTCACACTTTCCAAGATACATCTTTATTTTCTCAGTCAGAAGCATTTATCACGTATTTACCGAGCACCCAGTAATTCAGAGGCCGGTGTAATTTATGTTCGGCAACCCGTACCAGGTTTTTACCACAAATTGAATTTCCTAATAAGACATAAACAGAATTCGACAGTAATTGAATTTGACTGAATTTATTAGTTCACTTCTGGCGCGGCGGGTGTTTATGATAAACATAAGCTTTCAATACAAGGACAAGGAAAAAGGACAACTTTAAAGTTCCTTGAATATTTTACGGAATATTCCGATGGAATAAATCCTCTGGGATGTATATTATTCAAAGTCAAAAGTTTTATTCTGATTAGGATCATTATCCAGGGCATGGACTTCTCTTTTTTTTATTTCTCTACAAGGGTAGGGTATTGAGGATGTAAAATTTGTTCTAGGGATTGCCACTGGAGAGTAGATCGTTCTTTCTTTTTTCAAGGAAATGATGTTTTTAAATGTGCAGATAAAACGCATAAGAAATTGTGGCACTTTCAATAACATTGAGAACGAGTGGAATGGTGTATTTTTATGATATTCTTTAAATGGTAAAGAATCAAATATTTACGACGTTTATTTTGAAAAATAAATGAAATAAAAATGTTAAAAGATTACAGTAAAAATATGATTTGAAAGACCTTTTTAAGAAGAAAGAAAATTGTCGCTTTATTAATTTGTATTGTAGTTTTATACCACACATCGAAAAGTAGCAGCAATTATGGATTATTTTGTTCTTCTAAATGCGATAATAAATCTATTATAAAACCTGGTTACAAGAGATCGTTCTCTTTTTCATAGAGAAGATATTTTTAAACATGTAAATGAGATGTATATGTGAATTTAGAACTTTCAATAATATTTGAAATGGTCACCTTTTAAGACGTTGATTCTTTGTAAATGTAAAATTTTATATAAATATATTTTATTTTCATATGCATGTAAATACAAAAATAAATATTTAAGAAATTTTATATATGAAATTTCTTTTTTTTAACACAAATAAAATAAAAAGTATTGATTTTTAGAAGAAACAAATGATAGTGATAGTTTCAAAAATGTATTTTACTAACTTAATTACAATTGGAAACCTCTTAAAAAACATGAATCTAAAAAAGTATACTTTTATAAAATGATATAAAGTGTTGAATGCTTCCTCTCTTCTAAAAATAGGAAAGATTATGAACATGTATATTGGCACGCTAGAGGGCAAAAGATTTTATCAAGAATTATTCACAAATATAATTTGATGAAAAAGAATGTCTGCCTCGGATACAGTTTTTCAAATAACAAAATTTTGCAAAGTTCTGATATAAATTAGAGATTTCAATGACTTGTTTTCCACTGAATACTACATTTAATCATAAATAACTTGAAAGGAATGGCCTTTTTAATGATATCAGTTTATTTGCAGTATAATTTTTTTTTTTAATTTTGATGATTTCTTTAATCTTTTTACATAATTTTAAACAATGAGTTTCATCTCTAAAACGATATTAAAATATTTTCCATCAAAATTTAATCGCGAAGTCCTCTTTTGTTGTTGAAAGTTCAAAACTAATGTTTATTACTTGATAAATTTATATAAATAAAAAGAAAGTGTGGTCACAGTACCATGAAAGATTGACAAGCACATAAAACATGGATTACGTAAGAATTATGTTTTTAATTGCTCTATGATGTCATGAGACTTGACCTATATTAGGAAGATTCATTTATAACAAATGGAACAAGTTTAATCATGTTAAAATAAGAAGATTCTAATGTATGTATTGATTTTCTGTTTAAAAAATATTTTTGAAAGAATTGTACATCAAATCTGTTGACAAGGCATCAAATGGAGATTAAACACAACATATGTTTTAGAAATAGCAGCTGGTCGAGAAAGACGAATATTTAAACATAAAAATAACAGGAGTGGTTTCCCCAAAACTTTCTTGAATACTCTCTAATTAAGGTGTTATCCAAGAGAATGCCCATTTGACTATAAGTGACACACATTAGCCTAACTAACAAACTTGTGAAAGAATTTTTTCTAAATCTATCATGTGATCCTTGGTGGGATTTTTGACGATTACTCCCTGGTATATCATTAATAGCATCCGGAAATCGATTTCTTTTGTTTTAGATTATCTTTTTCCAACCGATGTAAACAAAAAGTTTACACAAAGTTACATTTATAACAATAAGATCATATAACAAATTTCATATATTTAAGTCTATACGTTTTTGAGTTATTACGTTTACAAATGTTTCTGATAATATTTACAGACAGAATATCATTCTTTCATTAGATTTGCCTCAAACTAAGGAAGATATCTAAAGTAAAGTCCTTTTCATTGTGTAGTTATTTGGATGGCCGGACAAACAAGATTTTCTGGGCAGATTTTGTTGAAAAGCATTTTTCAGCAAAGCAACAAGCATTTTTGGGGAAAATTTTTTTCGACAGAAAACAATACATTTTATCTGAAGATCGTATACCAAATTTAATCTGTCTGGTTCTATAAGCGTTTTTGAGCTATTTTTGTCACAGACGGATGGATGTACGGACATTTTTCACACTCAGGAATGTTCAACACATGGAGATTCGTTAGAATCTGAAGTTCGAATTTTTTGAAAATTGTTATACTTTTCCCATACTTTAAGTACGAGAAAACAAAAACATAAAAATGCAAGAATTTCTTTATCAAATATATGAATAGAACAATATAAAAGCATTTGGAGGCAAATGATTTATGCTTAAGAAATGAAAAATAATTAAGCTTTCTTGGGAAATAAATGAGAATGTAGAAAAACCCAAGAAAGAATATCTGTCCAATTCTTGATATTACACGGTGTTATTTCGCCCAAGTAATTACGAACAAAGTTTCCTTGGGTTGGCAAGAACAAGCCTGTAATCGGTTAAGCATTATCCAATAATACGAACATGATCCCGTGAAAACTTTTCTTTTTCCTCATTAAAGACCACCCTTAAGCATTTACAGATAATCGATATCCTCATTAGTCTTTTAAATGGGTGTAAAAATAGTTAAAAGCACTTTTTTTGCTCTATTCCGGGATGATCGATAAGCTTTAGCAAGCTCGATAATTGTGATGGATTTTGTAAAACGCGGTTTCTTTTACTTTTTTTGCCACGTGGCTTCGGATTTAACACTTTCTTTTGGATAAAAAAGGAATTTTTTAGCAAAACGCTGAAAACTGCTCGAAAAGTTTTATTCCATCGTATTTTGAAATCATTTTCAAACAAATGGCTAATCTTGATATAAAAAAGAAAGAAAAAAAAAAGAAGCCATATTGCTTTTTTGTCACAAAAATTCACTTTTTGATTGATTGAAATTTGAAGAGTAGTTGATAGTGATACATTATCAATTCGCATTGTATTTTAGGACTTTTTTTTATTATTCTAAAGAATATCTTTTTTAAGATTCGGCCCAATTTGGGAAACACTATTACCAGAAAGTTAAATGCTTAAGATAATATTAACACTTAGTCTAATTTTTCTTTTTATAAAAAATTAATCTATTATGTGACTTATGGCACTTTGAAAACTCGCTGACATTTGTCACCAATTTAAGCCGAATGAAAGTTTTTTTTTTCAGCAACGCCAACTAGAGCCAAGAGTATGACTTAGCAACTTCATGAGTCACATTCGATTCACAGCCCCTATTTACAGTGAGATAAATTCAAAAAGCTTACAGATAGGACACAGAAGAAAAAAAATCATGTCCGAACCCGGACTCGAAGGCGGGACTCACAGATCTCGGAGAAGACGCACTACTTCTATGCCAGGGAGCAGTTCAAAATAATGATCTTTTAAAATAATTTCTACAGAAGCGCATCTATTATTGAATATTTTCTTTTCTTTGCTCCTAGATTAGATTAACTATGCACTTATTTGTTTTTAAATTTTAATTTTTTAAATACTGTTCTAGAAGTTGTAATTTTTAAAATCCAGTATAATTCTGATATGAATATTCGAATAAAGCAATTAGATGTATAAAGCTAAGGCTCACATTTATTCAAGAAATAAGAATAATTGATTTTATAAGATGTCAGTGTTTTGTAATGATATTTTAACAATAACTTATTCGAATTCGCAGTCAATATGATCCACCCTATCCTTATTTCACTGATTTGAATGCAAATATATGCCTAGAAATCCTAATTTGAGAAAGTTAAATGTATGATCATCATTGACTAATTAATGGTCCTATTATATAATAATACAATATATGCATTCGTACATTATTACAATATTTATATACTGTTATTAAAATATTGTTAAGAACTTGTAATTTTGCTTTCTCGCACTAATAATGTCATCGTAAGGAAGACAGATTTACAGTAATCACTATTGAATGGTACCGAGTGTGACGTCAGAGATCTAAGAGCTTGGCTACCATTTGGCGACTTTGGTGACAAAATGGATAATACCCGAAACATCGGAAATTTTTCCGAATCCGTCCATTAGGAGCCGTGATACATCCAGAATGCTCCTGATTGATCCAGAAGATATCAGCCCTTCTTACAGCTGCTATATAAGGGACCGCTTGAAGTTGAGCTGTGGTGTAGAAACGAGAAAACCTGAATAGAGAGGTCTTGAAGAGGAGTCTGGGAAGTACGGCAGAGTGGAGTCGGGAAAATCTGAATAGAGAGGTTTTAAAAAGGAGTCTGAGAAGCGCGGCAGAGTTGAATCGAGAATACCTACACTGAGAGCTCTTGGAAGGTGAACAAAATACTGCATTGGTCGATAAATAGAGAGGCCTTGAACAAAGGAGTCCTGAACGGAGAAATGCTTGATCTCTGTGTGGCATATTCTGACGAAGCCTGTATCGTGTGTCGTAGCCCGTTGTGTCGTCATTGGGAACGGATTGTCCTGAACTGAGAAGTAGTCTCGTTGTGTGAAGTAGTGAGTAGGCAGCGAAAGCAAGAAGAGACAAAGGAGTAGTTTCAGCCTGTTCGGGAGAGAGCTACGTGTGTAGACATAATTCCTTAATATTCCCTCTCCTGCTGAATCCGGTCTGGCCGTTTGGTGAGCTGTGGACGTTGTCACTATGGAATTTCTGTCTGTGGACTATTGTTGTTATTGTGGGCTACTATCTGCAGTAGAGTACTGCTGTGCGCTGTCCAGTGTGTTCGTCTCGGTTGTATATAGTTGTCGTTTGTACATAATTGACGTCTCTGTGCTCTAAATATTTGTCGTCTTTGTGCTGTTCTGTCTTCGTCCAGAAAATAAATATCGTCTTTGTTGATTAGTATAAGGAGAGAAAATCCGTAACAATATTATTAAGAATTCAAGTAGCACTTAAGATTTGGATATGAATATATAAAAATAGGAGTTTTACCACGGTAATGATATAGTATTTATGATTTGACATCCACTGCGAATATTACATTTTGCAAAGGTACACAAAAGTAGACATCTGATGAAAAGATTGAGTTATTTCAGATATTGGATTTTAAAGTTTGTAATATGCAAAGATACAGAATGCAAAGGTATTCTAACAGTTAATGGCATAGTCGCGCTATAATCCCTACAATATACAACTTGCTGCATCCCGCATACGTATCTGCACTACAGCTGTATTATGAGCACATATGAGATGAATACTCCGCACCATTCACAAGACAGATATTTGTGTTAGGAAAAACATTCAAATGTTTCAATAATCTTCAAAAAAATTGATATCCTATTCATCCTAAAATAATTCCTTGGTTAGTCAACGTCTTATTTGAATCCTGAACATCAGCCTACGATTTCACATAATCTAACATAAAATATTTCCTTTTTCGGAAAATACTCCTATTTCATAATGCTTTGGAATAAGCTGTTATTATCATATACGATAAGGTCCTTATTACGATAAGATAATTATTTTTCACATTATGACAGTTACACAAGACTGTGAATTAAGCCATTATCAATAAGTTATCACAGATAGCTCATTCTTCGATACAGAAGATATAGATTGTAAAAAAATCTCTTATTAAAATTTAATTATATTTAAACTATAGAAATTCCGATATGCTGTGAAATAATCTGCTATCGTCATAGACAGCTCATTCTTCAATATGGGCTGATTTTCAAAAAGTTAATTATGCATAAATTATAGCAATTTCACAATATTGGGACATTAGCTGTTATGAAGTTACCATCATAGACTACATGCTCTTCTAAAGGGACCACTTTATTATATTTAATTTATGTGCAATTTTTCCCTACGCTGTAAAGTAATCTGTTATAATCGTAGACCGATTCTCCTTCGATACTGACTGTATTACGACAAAATTATTAATCATAGCAATTCCACTATGTTGTGAAATAAAATGTCATTATGATAGATGGCTCATTTTACCATACGGACCTTATTAAGACAAATAAAAAATATAGAAATTTCACAATGGTGTGAAATAAGCTGTTATCACAGACAGCTCATTCGTGGATACAGTCCTTATTAAGACAAAATAATTATATTTAAATTATGGCAATAGCAAAATGTTGCGAAATAGGCTACTATCATCATATAAAGTTCCTTTTTCGATACTGATCTTATTGTAAAAATTATATTTAAATTATGGCAATTATATTTAAAAATAGTTCAAAGTAGGAATCTCAATCATCAATATTGCTTATGATGCGTTCGATTGATTTCCCACAGTAACTTATCTGCAAAATGATCGAGTGATTACAAAAAGTATTTAAATGATATTTGATACTTTTTCCTAAACAAATATTTATTTCAATACATTTCTTAGTGCATTACAGTTCTTGAAATTATTATTGGCTTATAAATGTTTCACTTGATGCTTTTATGACCCAAATAAATTTAATCCTCAGAAATTAATGAAATCCTTACAATTCATCTCAAATAAGAAGTTCAAACATAAATATTTCCATCCTCACTATTTTTTTATCCCTCTAAAAACCTACAGACTTCGAAATCAAGTTAAAGAATTCAATAAGCCATTCAACGAAACAATACCAATTTCCTCTGCATCCTTTTTTATTCCTTCCCTCACCACTCTATGAAAGTTCTCCACCAGAATCGAGCAGCTGTGATTGCAACAACAGAGGAATCGTGAGTGCAAAAGAAAATGCCAGGAAAAAAGGAGTTTCCAGTGTGACATGTTGATTGCGTTTCCGTGTAATGGAGGGGATGCAGGGACCCTGGGAGGTTGACCCAGAACGCATGCCAAGAAACACACTAATTGATTCTCGACACTGAGTCGAATGTCAAGAAGGGGGACCGAAAGACCCTTCCACCCTTTTTAGTGAAGGTGCAACACTTCTGGAGTTCATTAAGCTCTTCTTAACTCAACTCCCCGTCCCTTGATTTTTACTTTAATTTCTTTGATTTTTTGCAGTTAAGTGAGCAATTGTAAAGATTAAAACTTAAGAAAAGAAAAAATATATATCAATAAAAATTTGGAATGCAAAGCCTTTTTTTTTTTTTTTTTTTTTTTTTTTTTTTTTTGTAAATTGAGAAAAATTATTTCAAATTTAAGAATTATTAAGAATAATTAAGAAAAAAAATATTTTTTATATTTATTTCAATTTCTTAAGTTTTAAAGGACAATCTAAGTAGAAAAAAAGGTAGTATTTTTAAGGTATCATTAGCATGTTTTTCTTACGTAAATTCTCAATTTTGCAGCATATCATAGGTGAAAATCATTGAAATTTATTAATTTTAAACATCTTTTTTACTTTTGTTTTAGTCGTAAGAATTATTTGGACAAAATTTTGTGTCTCGAATATCAGAAAAGTTTACAAACAATGAAATATTTAACAAATAATTTATTAAAATAGATTTTAGAGTTCCTATATTTAGTTTATAAATGAAAATATAAAAAATATTCCCTTTAGAATAACTAATTTCATTTATTCACCCACATTGCTTTTTGTGATTATTATTATTATATTGAAACATTCAATCAGGTTTGTTCTCATTTGAACATGATGACATTCCATATTTTTCTTAACATTATTTTTTCCAATTTTCTTGCTATTTTAAGGAATTTAGTTTTATAAAAATATCAATGAGGTCGTTTGATTAAAAAATTTGTGCTTCCGTGATCTATATTAAATCAGTTATAAGTTGAATAAAAAATTTTTGATTTAAAATAAGAGTATAGTCATTGCTATTTTTTAAGTCGATGCCAGATTCGTTCAATATTAAGAGAATAATTTAATCAGTCCTAAATATCATTTCATTACTTCACTGAAATGGTTAAATAAATTTGCAAATTATTTCAAAACCATAGTTAGTGTAATAACTTTGGAACTAATAGAATGCACTAGTCATTTCAGTAATTCTGAATATAATTTTAATATCTGAAATCAGTGACATAGTCATAAAAAGGAATCTAATATTTTTTATAAGTTAAACAGCTCAGAAAGTGAATTTAAGATATCAGTTAGTAAAATAGTCTTGAAAAGGATTCCTACACCAAGATCTGTTAAATAGAGTTGAAAATTATTAAATTGTCAATAGTTAGTTACACAAGCAGAGAAAAAATTCCAATATCTTTGTTAAATACTTCTGAAAGGAATCGAGGACACCAGTTAATTACTTAAATAGAACTAAAAGGATTTCACCATTTAAGTCATTAAATATTTTTGAGAATTTTTAAAGTATCTTGGCCTTTTACATGATCATCAAAAAAATTCCGATATGTTTGTCAGTCTTGAAACACTTTCTCTGCCTTTATAGAAATACATATTATATATACATGCTGCAGCAAAATATTATTAGTAAGTGATCTTATATGTCATAAAATGTTATCTTTAAAAAGACAAGTACATTGTATATCTTTAATTAAACTCTACTTCTATCCTTTTCTTAAGATAAAAATATCGCACAACAGTAACTCGTGTCTCTAAGATTTTGATTTTTCCTGAGTTTAGATTACTGTTTGTTCTATAAAATACGTTTTTCAATTTCCAATTCCATCCTGCATAAAATTTACTGTTAATCATATATTAACAAATATTTATTGACGTTTCTAAAGGCACTTGCCATGGATAAGCTCTTTTAAGAAGTCAATAATTTTAAGACAAGTTTCGTCTCTTGTTTTAGTGGCACCAACTACTGTCTTAGCTACTCATACGTCACATTCGCTTGCAAAAACCTTTTTTACAGTGGACATATTCAAATGCCTCACAGATAGAAGAGATGAGAAACAATAATACCAGAACCAGAGGCGCAAAGATTACGGGGAAGACACGTTACCCGTATATCAGGACGCCTGCATACATATGTATAAACCAATCTTTTAAATCTTTTATCTTATTTGAACATTGTTTTGTTGTCAGTTTTAAATGAACTTAAAAAATTACATATAAAAATACATACATATAAAAATGAACATATAAAAATTTGAAATTAAATAATTAATTTGGAAGTAGGAATTAATTTGAATATTAGCAGTTTCATTGTATTGGATTTTAAAATACTTCTAACTAGTCAAAAGATAATAAAAGTCTTTAAGAAAAATTAAGATTTTCGGTTTAAAAAATATTGGTAGTTTAAAACCAATTTTCTTACTTGTCCTTGAGGTTTCGGCTGCATCCAGGCCATAATGTTTTGTTCCAGGTATTGTTGAGCTTGCTGAGCTACAGGTCCCGGAACGGCTGGATTGGGAGGAGTTGGACCTTTGCCTTGACGGGACATTCTGAGGGAAAAATTTAAAATAAAATACCTTAATTTATTTAAATGTTATAAAAAATGCTCTTCAGTTATTGTTAAAAATTTCATTTAAATCTTTAATATTTGACTTATGCGCATTATTCGAGTTTTCTAAAACTGTCAAGTGATTTCTCTTGGCTTAGTAAGACAATTGACTAAATCAGTTCAGGTATTATTTATGATGAGATCTATTGATTCCATATTTAGAAATCAAGCATGTTTGAAGGATATTATTGAATATATCTGAATGGCTTTCTGGTCAAATAAATTCAATATTGTAAATTCTGATAAAATCAATAAAAAAATTTTAAAGTTAAATCTGAAAAGAAATTAGAATTTTTTTGAAAAAAATTTAATTAAAAATATTATTGACTCCATATCTCCTATTTAATAATATCCACTTTTCTCCATATCTCCTTTTTCCCTTTTAGAGGGAAAATTTAAATAAAATTTATGTTTTGTAGGTAATGTCTAAAATATTATTAAAGGTAAAGGCAACTTTCTTTTTTCTGATAAATTTAATTCTAATATGTGAAAAATAAAACTTTTATAATATGATTTGGATGAGTATTTTTTTATATAATTTCATCTTAATAACACTGTAACAAAAAGTTAATAGTAAAAGGTTTATTAAACTTTTCAAAAATGCTGTTGATAATAGAAAAATAAATTACGTCGAGTTAATTAAATCACCTAATATATTAATTTTGATAATTAAGAAAGAAGACAAAGAACAAGCGTTTTGTTATTTTTTTTAAAAGCTTTAAGCTGTTATGTGTTAGCTTTACTATGATGGATTACCATTATTAAAACGAGTTTTAACACGAAATTTAAATATAGCAGATTTAATAGATAATTTTTTTTCTTTAATTTTTTTTCCTTTGTCATTTTGAATGATATGATGGAACTTAATCTATTCTTTAGTTTATTTTGATTTATAGTATTATAGACAAACAGAGATTTTCATAAAATAATAAATAAATTTCTGGGAGAAATATCGATTGGTTATAACTTTTAAAACAAATGTGTTTTTGAAAAGTATATGAAATCACATTTAGAAATCAAGGATAAAGAACTTCCATAGAAAAGCTGAGAAAACTTCCAGCAAACATTTTCATAAACATTTTTTAAAGCACTAAATACATATTAGGAAAATGTGCAATTTAAATGAATTTTTTTTATCTGCTAATCTTTTATTTGCACTCGAATGCATTTACACAAGGACTTCCTTTAGTCGTCATCAACGGTTTTACAGAATCACTTGAAGTAATTACATTATAAATACAGTTTTGTTTAGTTAAATTTATACATAAACATGAAACAGCAAAAAGAATAGCCCTCGCCATTATATAAAAGACAATAATGTACAAACAAAAGCTATCATAGGCAGCACACCTTCTCCATATTTTCATGCCTTCGTAAGTAACATATGCAGCAGAACGATTTTGTTATTTGGTTTCAAATCTAGCATACTTCAAAGTCATAATATCATCCGATAGAAGATTGCCAGTTCTGTTAAATAAATGTTCAGTTTAGTTATACTAACGCCTCGATTTAAAACAACACTAGTGCTATTTCAGGATTGTTGACGTAATTTTGAATCATGGTCAGATGATGAGGAAGACTCTTGAGTTAGCAACCCCTCTCCAAACATCCACACCATATAGGATATTTGGCTCCGACAGATTTTATGTACACCTGACACGCTTACTCAACGGTTCTTCGATGGTGTCGAGTTTCGAACCTGAAACTATCTGGTTCCGAAACCAAAACCTCACTAACAGGCTACTGTGGTCCCTTGATTAAAGGATGTATTAAAAGCAATATAAATAACTCATTGTTGGTTGAAAAAAGATTAGATAAGTTGAAATAAGTTTACGAATTCAATTAAAATATAAAGTATAAACAACTATTCAAGTGTTTAAGAAATAAAATTATAATTAAGTAATTTACTAAGAGAAATTTTATTATTATTCAACAACTGATATCTTGATGACAGTCCAATTAGTTACTTTTCCATGAGAAACATTATTAATCTTTTAAAATTCACTTAAAATAAATTCCATTCTTCTGTTGGGATCATTTCTAGGTATTTACATATTATTTAAACCCTGAATTTATTGATAATACAACCTACTTTTAACGATGAGTTCGTATTGGATCAATCTCAGGAGAATTAAACTTTCCAAGTAAAATACATCAATTTTCTATGGAACTTGGCTTTATGCAATAAACTTAGTTAAAACTTTACATTTTGCTGATACATATTGCATTAAAACTCTTCTCTTCCGAGTTACGTAGAGAAGAACACTATTTAACTAAACATTTATTTAATTATAAAAGAGAAATAGGGTTTCCCTTGTTAAAATATGGAGTCATAAAATAATTTAATAGGACTCAAACTATGTCCTGACGGAGTTAAAGATTCCAGTTTCTCTCTTAAAGAATAATCCATGGAACTGCGTAACTTTACGGAACATCGTACTTCATCAGGGACTGGTGAGGATTTTCTCTGCTCATCAGCTCTAGAAACTAATCTAACTCTTTTCAAAGGTTTCACAGTCCATGTTCCGAGGCACATAAACAATGGTATTCTTAAGACTTTCTTAATTCATGGTTGACAGTGCTTATTTAATACTTAGTTTGAACTGAGGTTGGGTGCTGTCATCCCTCATTCACCCATGCGTATAGTGACAAAAGAGAATCATTTCAGAAAAATTTGATTGCGAGTAGAATTTAGGCTAAATTTTCTCGAAAAAATAGGATAAATGTATTCGAAATGGACTTAAGTAATTTCATTAATAATAAAAAATAGAAGAATGTATATATCAGAATCCATTAATTAACTGAATTCCGGTATTTTTATTATTATTTTGTCCTTTGAAAATAGTTAATATCCTCAAATATTTAAAGATTTACTTTTACTGAAATTATTTTTTAAAATATTGTACAGTCTTTTACATACGAGTTAAATTTTATACTTAAGCTCAAAGTTAAAAACTGTTTAAAGAAAATATATAACTTTGTTTAAAGAATCATACGAACATATTTCAAGCATATTCTAAGAAAAAAAAATCGTGGTGCAAAATTAAGAAAAATATATTTTTTTTTTTGCTTTAAATTTTCTCATAAAAGATATTTTGCAATAAATTCTAAGTAAACAGTCTATAAAATAAAAGATTTTGATCTAAGTTATTATGTATATTTTTCGTTGGCTAATAAAATGTCTTTTGCAATTTATGAATAAAACTCAGTATTCTGAATCTCTATTTTATTTTGAGTTGAAAAATTAGTTTTCCCATTGCATACATATTTCCTCTTCATGTATTTAATACATAAAGAATATCTATGCCATACATATTAGAATTACAGAAGAATATTATTGTTAGAACTAGGAGCTAAAATAATTTCTAGACCAATTGCAATATTATATATAAGTAATCAACAATAGAAGTATTAAGTAATTAAAACGAATTTTCAGAATCACCAGAAATTAAATTATGTCGGAATCGAAACTAAAATTATTTCTGAATTAAACTACAAAAAGTAAACAAGAAGAAAAGCTTCATGAAATAAAACCTATTTATTAAACAAACCTAAATTACAACAATTTAAGATACGAAAAGAAACTTAATATTCGATTTGAAACTAAAAATTATTTTGGACACGAACAAGATTAAACTTAAATTTTTAAAAAACAATCATTGCATTTAGTGAGTACCAATGGAGCTACTACTAAAATGCAGACGAATCCACATAAATTAGCATAACATAAATTACTTTTAATTACATAAATTAATTTTAACAAAGTTAAAGGAAAACAATAGGATCAAAATCACAACAAATGGAAAAAGAATCCGGCCTAAAGACATTTCACTGACAGGTAGGGTTTTGAATTATATTATATAAGTATGGAAATAAATCATAAGTACAAAAATATTTTTATAAATATCATTAAAGATTGATTCGCCGTTTTAAGAGGGACAGAAATAATGTCTTAATGCAGTAGGGAATTGTTTGACATTCATTTATTATAAAAAGAAAGGAAGAGTCATGTGAAAATACTAAAATTTTATCTTAAAAAGATCTTAATCTAAGACGTCTACATTTGTTATGTTTAATGATATTTTAATTTAATAAACTATTGATTTTGACAAATTAACCCATTTATGCCTAATGGAACACCCCTCACATATTTTTATTATATTTTTTTACCTAACAAGTAGATATTTTATGCAAAAATTCCAATTTCTTAACATTAGGCATATATGGATTAATAACATACTTTGTTTAAATTTTCAAACAGTTTTTCTCGTAGTGTAAAGGATTTTTTTAATTATAGAAGTAGTAAATTCAAAATGTAGAAGAATTAATATTTTTTTTCAAAATAACATCTTTATTTTATTTAAAAATTAAGATATTATAATATATGAATCAGTTAAATAGAAACATGGCTGTTAGAGTACGAAGCATCATTAAGTTATGGCTTAGACACAGAATGAAAGTTATTGAAAGTTCCAGAATGTTCAGGTCAAGGCAAAGATTATTAAAACTCTTCATTTTAATGAAATTTTACTCTTTTAATTAAATAAAAACATTTATAAATTAAATTTTTAAGTAAGCATGCGAAGTAATTTAATAGTGGATTTTTGGTATTGATAATGTCATACATAATAAATATTTGATAAAAAAATTTAACGTTTAGATTATTATTGTAATACTTAAATTGTTGATAAAAATTAAGTTAAAAATACTATCCTAAAAACTGTAATTTATAATATTTTTTTTAAATTGTTGATAATATAATAATTTTAATATAACAGCTACAGTATATATAACTGTTATCATATTATATAAAAGGATAACAATTTACAGTTGTATGAAATATAGTTTTCATTACCTTAAAAACTGTATTTAATTTTTATAGTACAAATATTATCGTAGAAACTGTTCATTTCTTGAATTTAAATATGAAATAAACATTATTTCTGTGTAAATATATATTCGAAAATGTCAATAAAAAACGATAAAATCTTGCTGAATATTTAATTAATAAAATAGTTTTTTAGAAAAATCACCCCATCAACCATATGCTCATAATTCAAGTGGTGTTTTTAGTGTGTATGTAATAAATTTGAAAGTTCTAACTATATGGTGAGGCCAGTAGAGCGTGACAGACAGAGACGTTCACTTCCTACTTATATATATATGTAAAGATACCTAAGGAACGTGACAGTATTCTTTTCAACTCAAACTACTGCTATAAATGCGTTTAATTACCATTCAAACTGGATTATTCCTCTTTCTTACATTGCCTATGAAACTACAACATGCATTACGAATGATGAAATATACAAGAAAGGAATTAGGTGGTAAACAAAATCCAAAATGCGTCAATATACCTGAAAATAATGCAATAACTAATATCTAGACATCAGAATCACATTAATAAATTTCTCTGAACGAGTTGAACAGTTTTCATTCAGAACCTATCACTTGGCTGACTAATCAGCAAATGATGCATCTTCTTCAATCTAACTCTTAGTTGAATATCCTATTAAGACGTCAAGACTTCCTCTTACCCTAAGAGACCCGGGTTCGTTCCGATCGTAATTCAGCATAAAATTAGATTTCGCATCTTCGTCCAAGCCATTTACAGAGTAATATGATTCCCCCATTCCCATCATCAGACTTCTTATTGCGTTTACGTGTATCACCTAATAAATAACCCTGCTCCTCTTTTATGACCTTCCGCTCTCCGAAGGTCACAGGTAAGCTCCTATTAAATGCCAGGGACATTAACGCCATTACTTATTTATTCCTACGGCCCACAGCTAAATTTTCATTATGGGATCATCGTTCTGTGGTTAATATGGTAAGAAAGTCAAGGTGCCTTAATAGATCCTAAAACCCGGATGTACTGGTTATATTTATGGTGCGTTAGTTAGGCTTAGTGTATTTTGAAATAGAAATCAATACGTTAACAAATATTTGATTCATTTGAATTAAATATTATGAAACAGATCTTTCGATGAGAATGTTTTTGATCCATTGAATTCGAAATGTAGAAATATCGTTGTATCTTTAAATAAAGTAAAATGAACGAAAAGTGGTATTTAATCCCTTCAAATGTATATTAATTGTATGCCACTTTCATTACTTTTAAATAGTATTTATCCAAACATTTTCTAACTCAATGAGGGAACTCCAGATTTGAGGCTGAAAATCTCCCAATATGATGGTTGGTTCACACTTTCATAAAAGGTATAATAATAGTATGAACCTAACTACTTTACTCCTAAGACGAATCTGTATGAGAATTGGACGCGTAATTAATGTTACAAAGCATTAAGTATTTGGTTAGTTTTGATTTTCGCTGTAATTCTGTCACTCAGATTGCAACGAATGCTGAATTATATAGAGAATAACTCTTTATAATTGCTCAGGAATGTAAATCTGTAACAGAGCGTATCAGAATCCATTAATGAGAAAGTGCTCGTCTATTAATCACTTTTCTAAAGGCCTTACCACACGGCGAAATATCGTCTGCCCTTTCAGTCAGCTATTTTCCATTTCTACCCTCAGAACCGGTCAAACAAGTTTTTCATAATCGACAACTTTTTCTAACCAGTTAGAAAATGCCAAAGATAGTGATGAAAAAATTGTTCGCAAGTGAAATTCAACCAATCATGTGAAACTTTGAAATGACGTCACGATGACATCACTTTCTGCTGACGGAAAGCGCCGACGATATTTCGCCGTGTGATAAGGCCTCAAAGTAACTGTATATGAAAACTCAAAAACACTACAAAGAACTTGCGATAAAATCTGTGAAGGCATTTTTTTTCTAGAATTTTGGTCAACGACAAGTTTGACTCCAAATTCATTTGATTTGAATGCTAGATTATCGGAAGAAAGATTTGTCAGATTTTCGGTCTGTCTGTATATATGTACGCAAAAACGCGATAAATTATTAAAAAGATATATAGTGATATCAAGATTGTGGATTTGTATTCTTTATTGGACAGCGGCGGATTAAGAGAAAAAAAATCCAATATTTAACTTTTTTTTTCCTGCTAAACTACAAAATTAAAAAAAAGCGTCTTCTGTGTGAAAATTCGACAAAATCCAAGCATGAACTCTCTTAGATGTTCATTTGGAAAAAAATTCTAACATTATGGACAGAAAAATATATTATGATTTCATATGTGAAAATAGTTTAAACAAAATTTACTATGCATTATAAGTTGTAATGGTCAATCTTATGATGTAACTAAATAATATTAGTTAATTACAATGAAAAATGTTGGAAATGATCATTACGGCCAGTTAAAGGACTATGAATATAAGCCTAGAATATTTGAAAGAAATTGAGATTTTTGAGTAGAATGTAGTGTTATATATTCTAATAATGTATATTATATAATTATCTATAACAAAACTCAATTTTTTAAACTTCAAAGTTGCATCAAATAATTTAGAGAAATATAGATAAATGTTATATCTTCTACATTGTTGATGATATCGTGCTATATAGTTCGACCTTCTTTAGTATGGATGAGATCTACAATAATGTTTTATGTTCTCCACTAATGATGAGATCGTACAATAACTTTAACTTCTCCATTAATGATTAAATCGTGCAATAACGTTTTATCTTCTTCACTAATTATGAGATTTTACAATAATGTTCTACCTTCTCCACTATAAATGAGATCGTACAGTAATGTTCTACCTTCTCCACTATAAACGAGATCGTACATTATAGTTATATCTTCTCCACTATTGATCAGATTCTACATAATTTTCTACATCATACAAATTTGAAAAGTGATTCACTATTTATCTCATAAAACTCTGAGCTATCTATCTGAGCATGTTATGGTTTCTTTGATAAATCTCAATTATATGCTTTTTATTTATCATTTAGGGTTGTTTATATGTTTACATGGGTTCTTTGGACAACTTGAGAGATAAAATGAATAAGAGTATTATATAATTCAAATATTTTTCTTAAAAAAAATTCTTAGTTTTTTTTAAATGAATTATTAGATTAAATCAAGATCTATTTCTCAAATTATTCAAAATAGAATTGTTTTTTCGAGTTATATAAAAATAAAAATAATAAAACCTTAAAAAAGCAAGTTTCTGCATAATTTACTTACTATGTTACTACTTCTATATGTTACTTTTGGGAGGGATGGGGGGTAATTATCTTCTGTTTTTTTATGTTTGTTTGTCATATTTATTTACATAACATATATCAAAATAATTACGGCCGTTGAAAGACGAAAAAAAAAGAATTAGAAGGGCATTTCACATTCAGGCAAATGCTCCAAAAACTATGTCATCGTCATTCAATTTCCTCCGCTTTTAAGAAAACGACAAGTACCCTAAGTTAAAGAATTCAATTACTTCAAACGAGATTCTTTTTCTCCCTAAGAAAATGTCATCTCAACATTAGCAGAAAGAACAATAACAACAATTCATGGTAACGTTGTTTTCATTTATAAACCACTTGTATGAAATATATATGTATATATTTAAGTACCCATTTTCAGTAAATATTTTTGTGTAGGAATTTTTTTTCCTCTCCCTCTGGAAAAATCCCTTTTTAAACATTGCTCTTGTTTACTTTCTAGGATTATTCTTAGAGTAAAAACAATTCAATTATGAGAAACGAGAAGAAAAACACATTTTTTTTCCGCTCGTTCTCTTTTTCCTCTTTCTCTGGGCTCTTCTTCTTCACAATTATCAATGTACCAAAAGAAATAAAGTAAGAAGAATGTTAATTATTTCCAACGGTCGGTGAAATAATCCATGAAATTACTTTCTGCGCTGATTTAGAGAGAAGCAGTAGAAAGGACGGAGTCTTAAGATTCGTGAGAATTCAGTACGAGCTTAAGGAAAAAGATTAAGTTTGGGCAGTAAGAAAATGATACATTTTTTTTTGTTCGTAAATTGCAGTTTGTTTTAATGAGCCTCTATAAAGTTTATGCATTTTTTATTATCATTATCACATGTAAAATACGTGGCAACTTTATATCGCATTTTTCTCCACTCTTTAAACCTCCATGAATTTAATTTTCAAACGGATTCTGTTGATGAAAATTTCAGTTTCTGATGAACTCGTAAATGCTGGTAATGTCTTTACAGAAGGAAACTTTATTTGGTTTCATTTTAAATAAATTATGATAGTAAAAATATTATATATAAGTTATTCGTTTCTAATTTTTATAATTTAATGAGCCAGTTCTTTGATAAATAGGCACGTATATTCAGTAATGCTGTTTTATACAAAGTGATTTATAAAGAAGTATACATTTTCAATGTACTAGAAATCAAGAACAATGCAAAATATCTATCACATGTAACAAAAGTGTATGGGGCTATTCTAAATTTTGTTAGAGACAGACTCAGATGTTTTATGTGTGACCCCTTAGAGGGAGCCATAAACTTTATTTCTAGACACTGCATAAACCAAATTTACCTTAGAAGAATCTCATATTTATTGTACTGTGATTCTCTCCTCAACCTCCAAAAATAAATATTTCTGCATCTTCTCAATAATAGGAAATGTTGTTTCATCGATAAAAACTGTGATTTGCAAAATCATAGTTTTCAAAAAGGAGCAGCATATCGATGCAAAATTCAAGTGTTTTTATTTTTAAAAGATTTTGCAACACCTGCACTTCGTGTTGAATAATTTTCATCTTCTTTCTGAAAATTCTTCAGACGTTGTGTTTAGAAAGGACTTATTACACCTCATGACCTGCATTGATTTTTTCACGTGTTCGTTGAATTACAAAGGCTTAAAATACGGTTAGTCATTCGGGACTTATACTATACTTTAGTTTAAACAGTCAATAGTTTCTTAAAATTTTTCACGCCACTGATACATAAATTTTCTAATTGGAATTTCTTTATGATTGGAAGTGCCATTGCACAATAGTTTCAGATTTCGTTTTACTAAACTGAAGAACACAAAAAGATTTCTCTTTTGCAGACGCCGCCATTTTGACTGACTAGTCACATGACACTCATGCTTCTGCCTATGTGGCTTATGTTAAAAGTTAGTGCCTAATTTTTAACAGAACATTTACCTTACAGTTCGTTAACTTGGCTCATGTGTTTGACTATTACTATTTTACATAATTAGGGAATTACATTTCTAAGAATCAACCTATATTATTCAAGAATACTTAATCTTTTTTTTGTCATGAGTATTTTTGTTCGCAACAAAAAGTACAATTAAATTTACTTTATTAAAAGTATATTTCGACAATTCTCTCAAGATTTTATGTTTTATAATTGCATTAAAGCTTTATCTGACAAGTGAAAAAACACCAGAGAAGTATTATACAGATATTGAGCCATTAATTTTAAAACATTTCACTCTCCATGCCGAATCAATCTGTGCATCAAATAATCGCCAAGAAGAAAGTTTTACGTTTCTGCTATATCAACAGCTGTTATTCCAGCATTTATTTCTAACTTGAGATAAGAACATGGGAAACTAAGAGTAAAGCCACATGCCTTTAATACTTGCAACTGTATACCTCATATTTTTATCACTACGCACCATATTTTTGTTTAAATTTAGTTATTTTAATTTATTCTCATTTTGATGTTAACTAACTAATCAGCAATTTTTTTGTCTCTCGTCTCTTCATACGTTGGATTTTTTAAAGTTCTATTTTTACTATTACTATACTATATTTTTTTTAAATTGCGCTACAGCAGCAATGACAGAAAAAATAAATTTTCTTTTGCAAATAGAAAGGAATTAAATATTTAATGGCAAGATAAGAAGTATATAAAGAAAGATTAATTTGTCAGATTTCAGACCATATAATTTAAAATAATAATTGGCTGATGAATGTCGGTACAATCGGTTTTTATTCATAATTGAGTTATAAATGGTCATTATAGATTTAAAAAAAAATATATTTTTATATTACGAAGAACTTTAAAAATATCATACTTGAGAGATGATTGAAAAGAAAAAAAATATAGAATTTGTTTTCTGAAAGAAGATATTGTTTTCTTAGAAGAAAAAAAATGAATATCTAAAGTCAAAAGAAGTAAAAAAAAAATGTCGAACATTCATTTTAAAACAGATGTATTTTATCTCTTTAGAAAATGCAGAAATATCATATTTTTTGTTAGATAAAAATTATGAAGTATTATTCATTTTAAAAAATAATTCTTTTTAAGCCATTTTTTTATTTATTTACTTTGTATAAAAGAAATGAATAAATTCGAACCAATAATATTTATTTCAAAACTTATGATAAGAAAAAAAAACAATATAAAAAGTCAGAATAAATTTAATCAAAGAGAAAGAAATTATTTAACTGTCTGAAAAAAATAATAAAAATAGATATTGAAGTTTTAGTTCGGAGCCGAAATTAACCTTTTTTTTTCCTACCATCTTCTGAATTGATGGTTCACTTCACAGCTAGGTAAGTTCGTTTACCCAGTAAACGTGAAGAATTATTTTTTTCTCCTTTCTTTTCTTTAATGAGGACTCAGCTAACTTTCGTGTTTGAAATACACAAAATAAAGTTCGATACTTTCGACTGTGTTTAATTTAATTCCATTTCCTGTTAACTCTTCATTTGCTTTGTTCTCAAAACTTCCACGTCGAAAAACAATGTCATTTCCACATTACCGCTCCAGTTGGATATTGCAAGGGAGAAAAAAAATTAACCTTAACATTACTTAAAGAAAATAAAAAGAAAGGATAAAAAAATAGTTCGCCTTAACGAACTTAATTCCTTTTTTTTCCTGTGTTCCTTTCTCTTCCATTCCCGCAATCACGCAGGTCATCCAAAGTAACTGCTACTTTTTCAACTGGCATTAGATTCCGGTGAGCGAGCTTTGAGTTAAGTTCAGAGCTACTCGAGGAACATATCTTGCGTGAACTGCTAGCAGTAAGCTAATTTTGACGGATTTTTCCATTTCAAGGTCATTTAAAAAAAGACACAGAAGTAGATGTTCTTAGGGAATCAGTGATATTTTTTAACTCATATATAAATAAAGAATTAAAATAAAAATGAAATCTACGATCGCAAATTTCAATTTATCATGTGAAAATATTATTTTTTGAGTCATTATTTTTCTTAATTAATTTGTTATCAGCCAGTTATCAACCGGATTGAAACAATAACGAGATTTCTCTAGCTGTCTCTACACCTCACCTCTCTCTCTATATATACATATAATGATAATTCTCAACCATGGTAGCGTTTTCTTTATGAAAATAATATTTTTGTAAATATAAACTGCTATTTTCTAAATTCTAAGGTCATAAAACAGTTTCATAATGGATTAATCTTAGAATAGGACTGAAATCCTTCAATGTTTTCCACTTAAGAATGAATATATTAGTATTAGAAAATACTTTTATCAGAACTGTTATTGAACACAAGTTTTTTTAAACATGCTATAAAAATTAAATTATTTGATTTAATCCGAAAAAAATACTTTCCATGAAAATAAAACCTATGATGTCATAGTTCTACATCAATTTTTAAAAAAAGCAATTGCTGTCAAAGAAGCACACGTAATAATAAAGCTATTCTGACCACTAATGCTTTATTCATTGCTTACGCGATTTAGAGCTTCAGTTGCTTGTTGCCTTCTATTGTTCAAAACCTCCTAACGAAAAACGGATCATATTCTCATATGATAATATTTCATTATTAATTTAATTGTAGTAAAAAAAGATTGTGTATAAGGTTATTGTAAATATAGGAAAACAAGAAAGAATGTTTATTTGTATTCTTGAACAATAAAAAGAATGCAGTGTTTTTGCTTAAGAAATCAACAATTCGCGAATCGAAATCTTTAGAGAATGACTTCAATTTTATATCAAAATTATAAAAGGAAATTTACTAAAACAGTTAATTTGGGTCAAAAACTTCAGTAAGTGAGTTTTATATTCTCTGAAAATTGCAATAAATCATAACTAAAATCCTTCATTCTGTAACAAAATACCCCAAAGATTTTGCTTGGGCATATTTTTGTGTTTTTGGTTTTTGAATAATGGTTATATGATTTAATAACGAACAGAAGGAAAACATAATGTTTAGTGCATTAAATGTTTTATATGAGTGTTGCATATTGTCAAAAACATATCGTATGCAACTAATAGTTCAGCGTCCTATAAAATGCTTTTTACATTTCTATACTTCTGATGTTTGACATAATAGTAAGAATGTGGCTTTATAGTGAGAAACATGCATTTTTATAAATTCATGATTATAAAATAAAATGAAGTTTTTAAACCATCTTAAAAAATTCAGAAAAGACAAAGAAGGAAATATATTTTATTTTAATTGGAGAATGAATACTTCTTCAGAAATATATTTGATTAAATTACACCTCTTGATCTTATATTTTTTAATATCCAATAAATGTTATTTTATAAATTAAATCAAATGACAGAAATGGACACATCATTGGTTATCAGCACTAGCTGATAATTACTTTTAAGAAACCCAATAACTTAAAAATGTGTATTATTATTATCATATAAAACCACTATAGTTTCGGAATTATTTTTAACAGAGAAATGCATGCATTATTGCATATAAACTGCGTCTTCAGTAAAGATATATTACTATATTATACAACACATTATTAAAACGGGATAATTTTATATTCATATAAATGGGAATGGAAAATTATTAAGAAATGATCGAGAAAAGAATTAAAAAAATATAAATATTTTACGAAACTAATTTGTATTTTTTTTAATGTATGAAAGTTGAGTTTTTTAAATGCTAGAAGACATTACGTACATTGAAATGACTAGGGTTTGAAAGATGGATATTTTTCAGCAGTTAAATTGATTGTTTCATCAATTTCGAATTCTTTGAAAATAATAATCCATCACAAAAAATATTGCACAAAATTTTAATTTAAGATTTTAAATGATTTAGTTAAAAAATGTTTAAAAACAAAATTTGTGATGACTGCCTTCAATTGAAAATATTTGTCTTATCATAATTTAAATACATTGAAATTTCCGAGTTCCAAGGCCCAACTGTAATCCTCAAGAAATTACCCCCCCCCAAAAAAAAATGGAAAAAATTCTATTTTATTTTTGAGTTGACAAAATAAAATTTTAAAGAGATCTGTAAGATTGTAATGTCTGTTCAGCTGCGCATAATATGCTAACTAAATAATTGAAAATTTAAATTTAATCAGTAAAAAGAATAAAATTTTCGAATTTTTCATGCTATTTTCAAATTTCCAGCTCCACTCGAATAATAACTAAATAATTATTACAACAAACAACAATTAAATTTAATTTTTTTAAGTATACATTTCTTTTTATTGAAGTTAGTACCTATTCTAATATATAAATGTGAAAGTTTGGATGCTTGGATTGATGTTTGTTATGCATCACGCCAGAACGGCTGAGCAGAATAGGATGAATTTTAGCACAAAGATAGATTATAGCCAGGGATAGGATATAAGCTACTTTTTATTTCGGTTAATTTTTTATTAATTGAAAGTAACTTTCACGCGCCAAAATGCTGAGGCCAAATCCCGCCAAAGATAATTAAGGCTCCAGACTTTTTTCCCAACAGAGTTAAGGTTAGGCTTAGAATAATTTCGACCGATTATTTCAAACGCTTCTATTAATTTTCTTCGTGATTGATGTATTTAAAATCAAATGTTGTTAATGAATAGATCTTTCGGATTCATTCTGAAATACTTTTAAATTAAAAGAAAACAGAATAAAGAAAGTAAAAAAAAAAATGATCTGCATTGCGTTACCCCGCTGGCGTAGGAAAGTCAGACATATGCATTACGCCAACTGACATTGAAAGTTCTCTACGCACCTCTTTGAGAAGCTGGGAGTGAATAACTTCCCAACGCTGATTGGCTGCAGATATGACGTCTCTTGAAGCTCGGCAACCAATTTATATCGACTTAAATAAAAGGGCAGCCATTGACCATTTCTGTTTTTGTCTTCAATCTTACTGATGTGAAATAGATAACACGTGTAAATTATGTAATGCGTATTTTAAAAAAAAAACAGAATTTAAATAAGGATTTGTCTTGCATCCCTAAATAACCGGCCAAATCGTATTGCTAAATAACCAATGGATGTTAAGATTGACACATTACAGCTTCGGATGCAGACGCCTGCTAAGTTTGCGCATGATTGTCATCACATCAACTGTGTTTGCGCGTGAAGACAGCATGTTTTCATGTAAATTAAAACTTTCAAAATTGTGTGTATGAATGCTGTTGCAGCTATCTCAATTTTGATCAATAAATAAAAAGGATTTGCTTATACTTTTGCTTATGCTTATACTTTTAAATTTATCGTTTTTAGTTTAGGTTTAATTCTTTTTATTTGCCCTTATTTGATTGATTTTCATACATATGCGACGAAATTTCAACGCGAACAAAGTCGCGGGTAATATCTAGTAATATTATAAAGGGCAATTTTATTTCAGGTTCCGTCGATAATCAAATAACATAACCCTTCGTGAAATACTAGTTTTCGTGCTGAATACAAAAGTGACCTATTTTGTTATTATATAATAATCAATTAAGTAAATGAGAGAGTTAAATACTTAATTATGTTACATATCCACACTAAACGAAATCTTGCATTTATTATAAAACAAACATCCATGAAATTTTGAATTCTATCAATGGTGTCACGATTTTTTAATATTATTGCTCTCATTATATTAAGGGCGATAATCCTGTTTAATTCATTTCTATTTCAATCTTATCACTTTTATCAAATCAAAAGTATTAATTCTCTTTATTTATTTATTTATATGAGCATTTTATCCTAGTTAATACATTTCTATATTTAAAATATTAGAATTCAAAGAGTTAATGATATGTCCCCTTTTTATAACCCATATTTTGCAACCATGCTTCCTTGCTGCTCAAAATATTTATATTTCTCAAAATTGCTCTTTATATATCTTTCTACAATAAATTGAAAACTGAATGAAATATTTTTTTTTGCGTTTATTAAAGCAAATAAAAACAAAAATTCTTTCAGCATACATTCTTTCAAAAACTTCAGTCTCCTGTTGAGCGAAAATTATAAAAGAAGAGAAGAAGTGATAGAACGAGCGTTCTTTTTACCAACCTCAAGCCAGCCCACACCACAAAAGAGCTCCCTCAATTTGCATAAAATAGTCAGAGGCAAAGTCATCTTTGCCAGCGTCTGTTCTTTAATTATGTCAAACAATGCAAGGAAGTGCACGGAATGTTCCTATAAATAAATATTCACTTGCTCTTAAGAGGTGGAAGCTTATTTCCTTGGAAAGAATGTAACATGGCATCAAAGGAAACTTACTCAAACTCTTCCAAGGTAACTGGTATTAGTTTTAAAAGTTAAAGGAGTGTTTTTTAACGAACTGAGTAGTCCTTTTATGATTGAGAGCTTTGTGTGTGTGTGTGTCTTTGCTAGAGTGCCATTTGAAAGTTTCTTCAAAGTACTTCGATGTTTTTAACATCGCCGTCTGCATTTAATTAACGTCTCAGTTGCATATGCTAATGAAGTCTTTGTAGTTGACGGTCTTAACTATATTTTTCAAGAAATGGTACAGAAATCAGATATTTGTTTCACATCAACAATGGAATGTTCACATGAAAGATACATTTTTACTTTTTGGCGAATCTTGTATCGTGATAACTTCTGCCAGAAAATTGGATGATAATGTATGACTCAGATTGAACAGATTGCAAGAAATGTATATTCATTTCATTTAAAGAAACACGAGATACATGAGTATGATGATTATGAAGAAGCATTTGAAGAAAAAAACTTGGGATTTATTAAATTACAGCCTCAACAATTTAAATAAATGAAATATAAGGTATGTGAATGCATTTCGGATAAAAATTTCAAAGAATGCTTTAAAATATTATATTTCTTTTAAGAATTATTATACTTGAGAGTTTTTTGAAAAAATGAATGCAACAAAGTCTATGAATCTAAAGTATATGAATTTAAAAAACTGTTTTATATATTAAAGAAATATAAAGACTTCTTAAGAAGGGTAGGAAGGTAAAAGATATCTGAAAGAGAAATATTCTTCTTCAAATAATTATCAATTGATTTGATAAAAGTTTAGCGAATAATTTCAAAAATATGTTAGAGGATTTCAGAATTACAGCATATTCCGTATTTCAAGAATTAAGAAATGAATTATACTTCTATCGATTTTTTAAGTAATAAGTCCGATTAACAACATAAAATTTTCTTTTTTTCCCTTCTTTTGAAGTTTTAAAATATTATTTTTTTAATAAACAGAATACTCATTTTGCAGTTCAGAGCTTCAGAAACCATGGAATTATTATTATATTAAATTTGAACAAACGTATGCAATAGATTTTAATTTGTAAAAGTTTTATTAAGATTTTATCAAAATTTAAAATTAGCGAAAATATCATTTAAAGACATATAAGAGCATAAACTACGAATATATAAAAGTCAATTTTAAAAGAATTAAAACGATTATAACATAATGACTAATTTTGAAAGCTAAATGAATCGTTTATATATATATATATATATATATATACCAATTAATTTTTACTATCAAATGGTCTCTTATTTTCTGATTAAGTTCCGCCTTTTTAGTTTTATTAATTCTAACAAGTACTGATTCCGTAGTTCAATAATTAGGAACGAAGGAATAAAAATCACCAGCATTGACACATACATTTCAAAGATACCTACGCTAAATTGACAAGTGTCAAAGTCCTAACAAAATTTTCTAGTAAAATCACTGAAGGAGAAAAATTCGATCACTTTGTTCATATGTCACGATGCAGATTGACATGTCTTATCGCCTCTTGCCTGCACAAATTATTACGCACAATTACGCAATAAATTGAAGTTATTTCCAAAAGTCCGATCATTTCAGTTTCGCGTTGTTAACAAACGTTTACTTTTTTATATATGTATTATTATACAGATATAATTTTAACCAAAAAACAAACAAATAAATAATATTTTTGGAAATAAAAACAAACTGACAGCTGTAATCTTAAAAGAAAAGGTAGAAAAATTAAATCGAACCTGTGGACATTGTAGAAGATAATATAAGGAATTAACTTCGGTTAATACTACATCGTACACAAAATCTGTACAAAATATGTTTCAGGTGAATTAAGGTGAATTATATTTAAATAAGAGTACTAATTGATTATGACTATTTAAACAAACATGAAATAATTTTTAAAAGAGATGTACGTACTGTAGTTGAACAGCAGAAGAATAACACTTTATTTTTCAAGATGTTTACCCTTAAATTTATCATGCTCTTTTTTGGCCCTAGCATATTATTTTAGAAGAACCTCAAAATAACTAATAATTTACGCACATCCTAATTTTATAATAAAAAGAATAATAAAGATGGGGATCAAAAAGACTTAAAAAATAATTTCATTCGTTTTCTTAAGATTATTTCACGTGTAAAAGACGAAATTAAATTGCTCGAAAGCAGTTTAAATAAGATGACATGTTTTTTAAGAAGTATGGAATTTTGGGGGGATTTTCTTTGTGGAGGGGGTTATATATTTATATTCCTTTTGGTTTATATCTATCTATCTATATCTTATATATATATATATACTTTATATACTCCAATAGATATTTAAACTAATTGGAGCTAGGAATCTAATGCGCAAAATAACAAGATTACTTTCTATGTTAATTTAAAAATTATTTGAAATTCTATTTGATTAAAATACAATCCCTGACAACTTATTTGACTAATTATTATATAAATTTGTATAAGAAATTTTGTACCTGAAGCCTCATTTCTTATTTACAATTTGGATAAATTCCCGATTACTTCTTTTAAAGCAGTAGAAGGGCTAATTTTATACCTCTGAATATTTTTGAGTTTCAGTCAGTTACCCAGGACATCGCTGGAACTGGTAAGCCCTTTCTACATCTCTCACCATAGCAGTATCAGGACATTTTATCTATTATGCCAGATTTAGCTATTGTGCTGTCAACTTATTACATATATATCATGTTTGGTAAATATATTTAGACTTCAAATTCGAGATTTTATCAATTACTTTCGATTTCACACAATTGTATTTGAAATCTGTAAAAATCTGTTAAAATTATCACAACGTTTGTTACACTTTTATTTTTAAATTGTCTCTTTTATTTTTTAACGTACATTCAAATTAAATTTAATATCTAGTTTAAAATAAAAATATTGCAGATTGAATTCAAAAAATTGGAATTTGCTCATTTTACAGGAAGACAGAATATAGAAGAATACTAATTCAATAATAACATTTTATTATGTATGCTTGAGTAACTTATTAATTTCATATTCCGAATTAACTTTCGAATTTTCAAATTATAAACATTGATAAATAAGATTTGTTATAGTCGACAGATATATCAAATACACAACAGATAAATTAAAATCACTACAATTTCACTTAGTGACAATTTCGGCATTTTGTATCACAAGTATTTAAAAAATTGACTAAAAATGACTGCTTCGTAAAATTCTGCAAATGACTCAAAATCAGTTGTTTATTGTTCTAATAATTAAAAGGCAGTATAAAAATAAAAGGAGCAATAATAATGAGCAAAGAGATGAGAGAGCATGCTTTTTATTCCAATGAGGATAAAATTTGATAACATCATCAGTTTTATTATTTTAAGCTTCCTGATTAACTGAAATTTGTCGAAAAGTTTATTTTATAAACAAAAGGCTTTAATTAATATTGGAATGATATTCAGCATTTAGAATAATATTTATTTAACAGTTTTGAGCTTTTTGTCTTGTAATGCTTATAACTATTTCAGTAATTGAAATTCAAATAGAATTTCTAAATCATAAACTTTGCTAAATTAGATTTTTAGCCATCAATATATTTATCAAATGCATCTAATTAAAATATGAATCAGACTGCTATGTCATACATAGTTAAAGATTTTAAATAATCATTAAATTTATCAAACTACTTAAATTTAACATGACGAAGATTAATTACTTTATTCTGCAATAAATCATGACTTCATAATAATCAAATAAAACTAACAGTTAGGAGGAATAATATTCTTAATATCTTCTGTGCTAAAACACACTTTAGTTGTTTTTCTAAAAAAAAATTGATAATACTTAAAACTTGGTTTCATTATCTCAAGTTTTAATATTAATCGAAAAAATAAAATCGAAAAGTTTATTTTAATTTAATTTTTAATTAAATCAAGAATGGAAGCATTAAAAATATTAATGAAATAACTTTGTTAAGAAAACTTATTAAACTATAGTAATTAAAATTATCATCAAATTTTCCGAAGTTATAATACTCAAAAATTAGATTTTAACTGTTGACAGATTTCTAACATTTAATGTTTTTCATTTAATTTCACCTTGATTCATTATCATTTATTTATGTCATAAGTAGTTAAAAATTATATTTTGAATAATCTATTATATTTATCCAATCAATTTCGCTTAAAATTAGCATAATAAAAGGATCAATTACGTAATATCAATAATTAAAAGCCATAATAAGAATCAAATCAAAATAACAGCTATGTGTTATGATTATTTTGATATCTTTCGTGCTTAAAGCTTAAGGACAAAACATACTTGTTATTCCAAAAGTGGATAAAAATTGATAATACGTTGAGCTTGGTTTCATTATCTCACGTTTCCAGGTTAACCGAAAAGTGCCTAAAAGTTTTATTTTTTAAAGAAGAAGCTTTAATTAAACTGGGGTGACACTGTATAAGGCGCATTTCTTGACTACCCTATAAATTAGCATCGCTAGGGAAAATCTCGAAACCAGATGGCTCAGGTCAAGAGCTTCTGGCACAGGTCCAGAAAAATACGTGAGCTACGAATTTAAGATTGGGGGTTCATCATTTTTGTGTTTCATCTTTCAGCGACGACGTGTTTTGCGCAACGGCAATTCGTGTCCTTCTTATTAATGGAACAGTGAACGCATCGGCAATCGGAGAGGATCATTAAGGGAAGTACCACTCTGCCCCCCCCTGGACTGGATGTCACCCAAATTTCATACTTATTATTTATTTTGTTAACAGCTTGGTCTTTTATACTTCGTTTGGGATGAGTTTTCAGTTTTTATTTTAAAAAACCGTTTCATTCATTTTCCCATGTTTTTTTAATGTCGTTGCTGTCGTGTCTATAAAGATGCAAAGTGCAAATAAAATCTATATACCACCAAAAGTCTTGGTGACGAGATTTGCCAGTTCTCGAGCCCGATGGCCATGAAAAATCTCAATGGGTGGTGCTCCAAGGAGGAAGAGGGAGCGGATGATGCCTTGACAGTTAAAGACATGTTCTCGAGTCGATTGGGATAGAGGACAGTGCTTGCAGTTGGGATAGGATTGAATACCAGTTGGTGATATTGTTTTTTTAAATATATTTTTTATAAATCTATGCAATTGAGCTTAAAAATTATAAGACAGTACCGAATGTATACTTTAAACACTGCAAACTTATTTTTTAAAAAGGTAGAAATCCCCAACAAACTTTCTCGTATATTCTACAATAAAGGTGTTATCTCAGACAACGTTTAATATGGCAGTGGGGTACAATAGCTACGAAATATTAATCCTTGAACTATTAATTACTTAAACTATTAAAAATAGGAACCTAAGATTTGCCATTTTTATGGATTGGTAATATCATCCTTTTCGAGTTTTTTGACTTACTATTTACTTTGCTAACAGCTTGGTCTTTTATATTCCGTTTGTGAGGAGTTTTCACTTTTTATTTTAAAAGACTGTTTGTTGATTTTCCCATGTTTTTTTAATACTTTTTTCTATTTTTTATTATAAAACTATGCAATTGAGTTTAAAGATTATAAGACTGTGCGAAATGTATGCTATCAACACATCAAACTTATTTTTTAAAACAAAGGTAGAAGTCCCTTAGAAATTTTCTCGTATGTTCTACAATAAAAGTGTTATTTCAAAAAACGTCTAATATGGCAGTGGTGTACAATAGCTACGAAATATTAATTCTAGAACTATTAATTACTAAAACTATTAAAAATAGTAACCGAAAATTTACTATTTTTATAGATTGGTTTCGAGTTTTTTGATTAATTGTCAAATATGAGTTAATAATATCCAAAACAATGAATCTGTGCTTTAGACGCGTTTTATTACCGATTGAAACAAAAATTTCACACAAACTAAAATTGTAGTCACAAAATTCCTTACTAAATTTGATACATTTAAGTCATTGCGCTTTTGAGTTATCAAATTTACATGTTTCTGAAAGCACAGGCCGACAGAAAGTCAACTCATCGTTGGAATTGGTTCAAAATTTGATATGCGTATACGCTATTGAGGTTAAATATGTGTTCTGAACCCTTTTCTCATTTCTTTTCACAGTAATTTTGTTAACTTATATTATTCCTACTTCCTCAGAACATACTTAGCTTAAAAGTTGACTGAAATCTTCAAATTAGGTATAATGATGATATGCAAAGCTCAAAGTGTTTTAGAGTTATGTGTCATAGAGAGATAGACATATGGACACTTTTCAAAAATGTGTCTCGGAGAATTCTAAAACATCGAGATTCGACAAAATATCGAGTTTGAATTTTTTTATGAGTACAATACTACCTCTATATTGTGTACAAGTATATGTGAGGAAGTAAAATTATTGGCTACTTAAACTACAGTTTACATTGTCATAAAAATTGTGGCTGGTAATCTATTAATAATCTTTTATATATTTTTCGCTGAAATGTGTTTCCTTTGTTTAGATTATATTATGTAACGGAAAATATATATTTTTAAAAAATATTTTGTATAATAATCAAATTATTTTGAAAATTTATTTTAGAATTTATCAACTATAGTGAGAGAATACAAAACAGACAGGCAGATGTTAAATTATCAATATTTTGACTAACAGAGCATTAAATATAAACATGACTCCATACAACAAATTAAAATGAGCTGTTACTGCATGGATTTCAAGTTCAAACATTATTCTTAATGTTTAGAAAATTCTTAAATAAAAATTTCAATCAGTTTAATAAGTTACATAACACAAGACTCATGAGGGAAATTTTTAAAAAATCAGAAAACCACGTAGTAAGGATTTTTTAAACACCCTATAAAAATTCTAAAGAAGAATAATTAATTTAAAGTCTGTTCTTAATAGCATAATTGAGAACAAATTTGTCATCAAAATTGATAAATAGCTATATGACAGAATTCGTATAAAAACAATATTTTATTAGTATTTAGTATTCTTTATTATATTAATTTTTTCTAATCTTCAGTTTATATTTTGTTATTATAAATATTATGAGATTTTCCAATCATTTTTTTCTCAAATTAGTTCTGTGATGATGCCAGTTGCACGTTTTACTAAATTAACTGATATCTGAAACCATAAAAAAATAACATGTTAACATTCAAAATGCATACACGTGCATCGAGAATACATTGAAAATTAAAATTATAGCACAGCAGGAAGTTAATGGAAAAACCGTTCATTGAATTTCACATTAAGAAGTGTCAAACAAATCAATTAAAATAAAAAAGGTATAACTTATAGTATAAAGGTAGAAAATTATTTAAAATCGAATTATGCTTTGAATCAAGAAAATGAAAATATATTGAAGGAAAATCTTCAGTGAAGCATTTTAAAGTTCATATGAGGCTTTGTTTACATATGCCATACATAAGTAAAACGAGCAAATCATGTGCCTTATATTTGTGTGTATGTATATGTCTGCGTGCGTGTGTGTGTGTGTATGCCTGCTTGTTTGTGTGTGTGTATACCTGCGTGCTTGTGTGTCTGTATGCTTGCCTGCGTGTGTGAGTGCGTGTATGCGTGTCTTTTCATGTCACGCCTGATAATAACTGATATCTGAAATTAAATTTAATATTTTTTAAAGAATACATTTAGACACAGCCGTCTAAAATTTTCTATTCCTAAAAAAAGTGTTTTCACTTTATTTAAAATAAATGATTTCGTTACTTAAAAAATGAAACTTCTCAGTTAAAATTTAAAAAATCGTTCTAATGGAATTTTAAAACTTATACACTTATACTTAAGATTATATAAGAAATTCAGTTGAAAAATTTATCTTTGATATATTTACCTGAAAAATAAAACTTAGTTAAGAAGCGTTTTAAAAATTTATTTTGCCAAAATCCTTTTCGAAATTAATTACCATTAGTGAATTTCGACGTGTATTTGAAATTCATTTAATGAATAATATCAGAAGTCTGAATTAAAGCAGATCGTATTTTTCTAACAAAAATAAAAGAAAAATGTCTACCTTATCCATGCAAAATGAAATCTTAGAATTAATTATCAAAGTTTTCATCAAAACTTCATTAATTAAATTATAAGTCCATCATATACTGAAAAGATCACGTATCATTTATTTAAAATTATTATTTATAAATTAAAATTCCAAAATTGAATTTTGTAATAAATTAGAACAGTAGATGTATATTTTGAGTAAACGTATATCTAGTCTTAATAATTTGTGCCCCACAATTAAAATTAAATTAATGAACAGACGAAAGATATTAAAAATCCTAAAATCTGACTGAAGAAAAAAATGAAGCACATTGAATCTCTTCTAGTTCTGTAAAAGTGTTTTCCTTACGCTGACACAGTTTAAGGAAGAGTGCAAACTTGTCGGTGAATTACGGTGTCTCAAATGAAGTTGTTCTTTTACATATTTATTCTATTCTGTAACTATAAAAAAATAGAAAAATATTTTATATATGAAGTGTTGTGAAGGATTATGAATAAATTTATACATTTTTACGATTCATTTTCATCGCAAATAAGAGAATCTTGTACGAATTAACCGTTTCAAGAAGATTTATGTAGTCTCTCCTGACAAAGAACACTATGAAAGAAATCAAGAACATCTAAATTTCTAATATTTAAACATATAACATTTATTGTACAGACGATGTAATGTCCCAAACTTCTTCGAGATTATGTCAATTAGTTCATATACACTTCAAGTACCAGAAAGCATTTCATATTAATTACGGAATTCAAAGTATTCTCTTGGATTTAGGGGCTCCTTTTGTATTTTTTATTGGAAATATACAGAAGCTTATAATACTCTCTTTGGACTTAAACAGAGCACTACTTAAATCTGAAATCACATTTTACCATGCAGATAGTTCTACCAGATCATACAGATAGTTGCAAGGACTAACCAGAAATTGTTGAAAACAAAATGGATTAAGCTTGAGTTTCTTTCGCAAAAAGCAGATAATCGTTTGAAATTTTCAACTACAGTATTATTAATTTGAGCAATATTCGCTTGCATTTTCGGGAAATAAATTTTACTTTATATTTTTAGGATTTAATAACTAAAATATTCATATTTTTTCTCCTATTATTTTGTTTTAAATACAATTTTCAATCGAGAACAAGGTAATAAAAGAAATACTTTACGTCATAAATAATATTGTCATATGTTATAAAAGCGTTATTTAATTTTTTATGACAATTCTTTGAATCATCGAAATAATAACAGTATTCTCAATCATAAAAATTTATATTGCGCATTCGCAAAATATAGCGAAATTTTATCTCCAGAATTTCAATCTTAATATATAAGGGAAATAATCAAAATTTCAAGACATTAAGATTTTTTAAAAAATCGGCATTACAACAAGCCCAAACTCAGTTGTTCACAAAAATATATCGTGGTGAAAACTTTTACCACAAATCCTCATACTTTTATTCCGCTATTCCCTACAATTGGTATGGAAATTATAATGTTGATGCGGTCAATTACCGATGACACGACATACTTCTGCATTGCTAATCGACTCATATACTTCTAGTTAAGTCATTGAAACCTGTTAACTACAATGATCAATATGAATTGTGAGGACCACTTTCTACAACCCGAATGCCAAGATATTTCTTTAATTAAATATTTAAATCCTTTCATGCTAGAAAGAAGCAGTATGCCAGTCCTCCTTTCCTGCTTGAGGATATATATATATATATATATATATATACAATCATAAAATTATTAAAACAATCAAAACACATTTCTTGAACAACAAAATTAAAACGAAACCAAATAGGTCGAAATCGAAATTAAAACTCAATTCAGAATTACACGCTAAAAGTTCACAAAATGAAAAAAATCCACAATACTATATTCAAAGAATTATTTAAACGAAACAGAAACAGAAGTAACAACGGAAACGAAACCAAAACCGGAATCGAAACTAAAAATCATTACTGATTAAACAAGTTTTAAGAATTAAAATGTTTTTAAATCAATCATTGTATTTAGAGAGCGCAAAAGCAGCTACAACTAAAATACAAATGAACATAAATTAATTAACAAAATAAGACAACCGAATCAAATAATCAATAGAAAATAATAGTCAATAGAAAAGGAATCCGGCCTGAAAACTTCGTCAGGAGCCACTTTCAAGCAAGGATTCCTATTAAGGGATTTTTTCTGTGAGGCATCGATGGACAATGGTCAAAAGTATTGACACCTCGTGGCCCGAAAATCCCCCGAAAATGAAGGCAAAAGAGACATACCAATTTTAACAGCAAAAGACAAAAACAAAGCAAAACATTAAAAACATCAACAAATGAAACAAATATATATATAAAAAGTAAAACTACATAAGAAAAATCACAATTAATGACAAAATTAAGAAAACAATAAGTTCACAGACCTGTCCAGCCGTTATTCCTTTCCAATATATATATATATATATATATATACAAGGTGGCCAGAAATAAAACACCCCTACTCTGACCTCCATGGATATCGAACTACTCAGTGTAAAGGCTCAAAATTTTGTACACATACTATTCAAAATATGGGGAAACGGATTTCACGAAAAAAAATTAGTTCCTGAAATCACCGATAGGTGGCGCTGCACAACTGGAACTATGATCAAAAGACACAAATAATAATAAAAATTAAAATGTTTATGCGGAATGGAATGCTTCCATGCTTCCTTTTTAATTTTTCTGCCCCTTATGGAAAATAAAAATAGTAAAGAAGCTAGAACTCCCGTTGTAACTGCAATTTCATACTGTAACCAGAAAAATTTGCATAAAGCATGGTTAGAAGCCATGTTCTGGGTATAAAAGAAGTTAAAAGGTGGGGAATGTCATTCTTATTAGTGATGGCTGTCACGCTGCCAGAACGCGCTTTGCTTGTGAAGTTGTTTTACGAGAATAAAGGAAATGCTCCAGCAGCACTTCGAGAGTTTCGCCGACTTAAGGATTTGCGTAAGGGACCATTGCTTCCACAAGCTCTCAGGAGAATGATTGCTCGATTCGAGGAAACTGGACATCTTGGAGTTCAGCCTGGTCGAGGACGCAAACCGGTTCGTTCAGATGTCGTTGAAGATGTTGCCACCGGTATTGTTGAACAGTCAATGGATAATGTTTTAGGCTGCAGTAGTGCACGTGCAGTGTCACGACACTTGGGTGTTCCCTATAGCACATTGTGGAACGTACTCAGAAAAATGGTGCATTGTTTCCCGTACAAAATCCGCCCTAATCAACAATTTCTGGCCACAGACAGGGAGATGCGACTGACCTTTGCATTGACATTTCTTGCTAGAGTTGAAGTGGATGCATCGTGGCCGTGGCAGATTCTGTGGAGCGATGAGGCCCATTTCCACCTCAGTGGAACAGTGAACACCCATAACTGTCGCATATGGGACACGACAAACCCCCGTACCTTCCAAGAGATTCCACTCCACTCACCGAAAGTTACAGTCTGGTGTGGATTCACAGCCACATTCATCCTTGGACCGTTCTTTTTCGAAGAGGTTACTTCCAATGGCCTTGAGACATGTACCGTGACGGCCAACAGGTACAAAAGGATGCTCGAAACATTTGTTGTACCCCATTTGCAGCAGCGCCAATGCCTTCACACCATTACTTTTATGCAAGATGGAGCACCTCCACACATTGGACTCCCTGTGCAACAGTTTCTTCGCCAACATTTCACCACTGACAGAATAATCAGTCGCGCGTTTCCGACAACTTGGCCATCTCGTTCACCGGATCTTAATCCGTGTGATTTTTGGCTTTGGGGACACTTAAAAAACCTTGTTTATCGAGAACGTCTGATAACCTTGGCAGATTTGAAAGAGAGTATCAGTCTGCATGTGAGAAGCATCTCAGATGACCAGTTACGATCCGCAAGATCGAACAAGCTGTCCACAGACTTCACATTTTACATCTTCAGGAAGGGAACCATATTGAGCAGCATTCCCTGCATCGATAACGTCCTTGTTTCATGTATGCTTGGTACTTTCAAATAAAATGTGTTTAAAACGTGTTTTTGTGTCTTTTCAGCATACGTCCAGTGGTACAGCGCCACCTATCGGTGATTTCTGGAACTAAATTTTTTTTTCGTGAAATCCGTTTCCCCATTTTTTGAATAGTATGTCCACAAATTTTCAAGCCTTTACACTGAGTAGTTCGATATCCAGGGAGGTCAGAGTAGGGGTGTTTTATTTCTGGCCACCCGGTATATATAAAATTCAAACTATATAGTTAACTTTCTTTATTAAATATTATTATATTTGTATATTAACAATGAGCATTAAAGAACAAAGAAGTTAAAATTATTTTTAACCTGAGTTGAAATTGATTAATAAAAGAGAAATGGTAATAAAAAGGCATGCCAAATAGCCATATTATGCATTGTAAAGATGAAATGAAAGTCACCAAAAACCGATAATTTTCACAGAGATAAATCATTCATATCGAATTTTTCAGTAAATTTGAATCCAAATAAAAAAAGGAAATCAATCCGCATTTCCTTTTAAAAGAATCATTCTTTCCACCCATATTCCATATCACTTAATAGTTTTCCGATAAATATCCTGGAATAACATATCGCATCGCCAACTCTAGTGATAAAGGTACCGAGTTTGAGTTAGGAATACATTCCTTCCCTTAAGCTAGGAAAGAGTGGAGAACCGCACGGAAAAAGAAATCATGAAAAATCTGAATTGGCGCAAAGGGGTAAAAGAAAGGTCCGGAAAAACAAGTTAAGCCTCTTTAGGTCTTGACACCTGACGCACAGCTCTGCCCCCAGTTCTCCCGTTTTCCCACGTCCCGGAGCGCAGGTGCTTCCATTACGGAGCCGTGTTCCGGAATCCGGGAAAAGGAAAAGTTACGAACGAAATTTTATCGAACTCGTTCCTCCACTGTCTTGAAGTATCATGTGATTATTTCACGCCCCAAGTGACTGGATAAGAGGGTGGTCGATAGTTTCGCTCGGTTCGCGTTTAGCCTTTCAATTGCCACCGATTCGAGAAATGAAATGATTCCATTTATTCTTATGTGGATTCTCAGAATTGATTGGTAAGTTAACCCTCCCCCTAAGTAACGTATGATCATGAAGTAAATTTTATAACGTTCCACAGTGATTTTCGTTTTGAGTGACTTGGAATCAAATTTCAAAGTGAAGCGATTTTAATTTTAAAATCAAACAAACAAGTAATGTAAATAAATGAAAATTAGAATCGTAAATTTTAATTGATCAGGAGAGAACAGTATTATTTTTAAGTCATTATTTGTCTTAATAAATTTAAATGATTAACCAGTTTAAATCGTTTTGAAGCAATCACGAGCCTTGCCTATCTGTCTATATCCCTTCCCCTCTCTGTTTAAAGGATTTAAACCATTTGTCTGACACAGTTTAGCCAAAATATGGCTCCTGTGTCAATAAAACTCAGTAAAAAAAACAATCCCCCTATATATATATATATATATTATATATAATTATATATATATATATATATATATATATACAGAGAGAGAGAGAGAGAGAGAGAGAGAGAATTTTCATTCATGGTAGCATTTTCCATGAAAACAATATTTTTTTAACATAAATCTGTTTTCTAATTTCTGAGATTATAAAACACTTTCATAATGGATTAATCTTAGAACAGGAGTGAAATCCTTCAAAGTTTCGCACTTAAGAATGTGTGTATTACTTCCCCACTGAGATAGAGAGAAAATACTTTTATCAAAACTTTTTTTAAACGCTAGTGAAGTTTTTTTGAATATATTATAAAAATCAAAATATTTCACTTCGTCCGAAATAAAATTAGGTTCCATGAAAATAACAGCTATGATATCATAGTTCACCCTACGCATTTCTGTGAAATAAGCATACGTAATAATGAATCAATACTGGTAAAAGCAGGTCACCCTTTTGAAAATGTATTTCCTTTAAAAGAAGCATTCATAGCAAAGAAGAAGAAGAATGCAATACTGGTAAAAACAGGGGAAAAATACATGCTATTAAAAGATGTTGACGAATATTGCCATTTTTGCTTTGTTCATTGCCTACGCGATTTCAAGATTGAAATTATTTGTTGCCTCCAATTATTCAAAAACCTAACGGAGACAGGAACATGGTCTCACATGATAAAAAAAATTAATTCCTTCTTAGATCAACAATTTTTATTTTAGTTACCTTTCATTCTATAATTAAAATTAATATAAATTTGTATATATTTGTATATGTAATTTGTATATATTTGTATGACATAATCGCAATATTAAATGGCAAAAGAATTTTTTTTTCTAGCGATCTACACGCTTTTGCCACTGATGGTATTTATTCAAAAATTTATATTCTGCTAAATATCTTATATACGAGAAATATTTTTCTCTTGTATAAAACTAAAAGTAATTTAAGGTAACCGACTACGTTCGAAGAGAAGTTTTGATAAATTTGATTTTTTTTAAAACTATTTTTGGATTTTAGATTTATTATCAATTATAAACACTATAAATACAGAAATATTATTTGAAACTGTAATATATTTTTGAGAAATAGGAAAATGTGTGGTAAATTTTAGCGAAATTTAACGAAAATGGTTAACACTCTACAAAAAATTTTAATGCAGCAATCCTATTTTTCTTCGTGCACAAGTTTTAGAATTTAATGATGAATGAAATGAACCAAAATCTAAGGAACATACTGATATGTCAAGAAGTGACGGGTAAAAATATACGTGTAGATGCATTTTTTTCCATAAATTCGCAACTTAATTTTTCTAGAAACACCAATAACAGAAAAAGTATTTCACCAACAATAAAACTCTTGGTTCATTTCATTGCCTATATTATTTAAAACACTCGCTGAAAATTTTAGGTGAATACCTTTATTAGTTTTTGGGATACCGTGTTAATGGTGGATAATTTTTATGAAAATTAAAGTTGAAGTTAAAGGCAAATTTTAGCTGAAAAATTAATTCTGCTTGAAATTCCTCTGTATAATAGGTTAGACCTTCCTTTTCTAAGAGAAAAATCTGAATGACAAGAAATAACACTTTAAAAAAAATTGCCAATGTGGTCGAATATCAATGTTTTCAACGTAGTCGGATACCTTAACAAGGAAAAACCAAGTTACTTTAATAATAATTAGGGTTACATTATTTGGAAATATACATTTCTCTTATTTTAATTCCTAGGAAAGGTATATTAAAAAATAAACCTTAAAAGATTTTTCTCGTTTTAAGAAACGATCAATCCAAAAATAATCGATATAAACTACAGCTACAGATGTTTACTGAACCTATGTAATAAAACAATACATTGTATTTATAGAGTGCTAATAATAATACAACTAAAACGCAAATTATCTGAAGGAATTTAGAATAAATACTAGAAATGAATATTAAATCCAAAACCAAAGAACCCAAAAGAAAGATTAAATGAATACGGCCTGAATACTTTCTCAAAGGTCACCCTCAGGCATTGACTGAAATCAGTGATTTTTCCTGTGGGGGGTCTGACATTTGTCTAAAAAATTAACCCTCCGTGATCATAAAGTTTTTTAATAATTTAACTCTAAAATATCAACTTTCTGGAATTTTAGGGTCACGAGGGGTCAATTTGTTGGACGAAAGTCAGAACCCTTACAGAAAAAATCCCTGGTATGAATCCCTGCCTGAGGGTGACCCTTGAAAAAGTCTTCATTTCGGATTCATTTCACCTTTCTTTTTAGTTCTTTGGTTTTAATATTTATTTCTAATATTTATTCTAATTTCGCTTTCTTAATTTAAATTGAACAAAAATCAGAAAGAAATTCGGAATTTAACATCATTTAATAATGAATCAATTACAGGAAAATATTAAAAAAAATTCACAAAATATCAATTAAAGTTACATTATTTGAAATATTAGTTTACCTTTCTAACATTCCATATACTGCCTGAAACAGATTTTATTTGTTCCCTTTTAATTTAACTTGAAATAATTGGAAGAATTTATCAGCAGTTAGTGATTTTCATTAAAACATAATATTCATACACTGGACAAAATTTTTTTTCTCATTATCAAATACCACTATGTTATTTAAAATGTTTGTATGACGGTATGAGCGTAAAATAAATTTTATAATGGCTTATTTCTGATAGATTAATTAAAGATAATTAGAATAAAATTTTAAAAAGCAATAATTTTCATAAAGATTCACGCGAAGTACATGTAAAACAATAAGAAATTTTTCGCAATATCAGTTACCATAACGTTATTTGGGATAAATTGAACAAGAATAATACAATTTCTCCAACATTGTCTGAAACTTATTGTAAAATAATACGAAAATTTCTACAGAATTCATAAATTATTGTAAAAACAAAATAAAAAATTCTCAAAACTTTCATAGAATATACAATGGATAGTTGCGAAAGCTTTTGAAGTATCAAAAGAAGAAAATTAATACTTTAAAATAAACATAAATTTATAAAATCCTCGAACGTGCAATGTTTTTATAATTAAAAACTAAATATGACACTGTGAACTGCTTTGAGAATAATTATTTCAAAATTTTTGCAACAAAACAGTTCCAATTTCAAAATGAATTATATATTTCCGTTATCTATTACATAGAAGATTTCTGAATAAAAGTTACTTACATTTTTAATCATGAAGATAGATAAAAGTGAAAACAGACAAGATAAAAGGAAAATGAACGAAAAAAAAGATTTCAAAGAAAAAAAAAAGTGAACTAATTTTTTTTTCAAAATTCAAAGAAAGTATTCAAAATATCGTGATTGAAAATAGTTTCAGTTTAAATAAAAAAATTAACTCTTAATAAAATTATCATTGAATATATTATGACTTCAAGAACCGAATTGTACCGGTTTTTGCCAAAGTTCCTTTTCAATTAAACACGATTTTTTAAAAAGAATATCAATGCAGGAGAAAGTTAAAATGTATCTAGACAGAACCAACTTCTTTTATAAAATTCCTTCAATATTTTTGCCAACAGTTCTTCTCATAATGTTAGTTAAAGTATAAAAATGAAAAAAAGCAGCAGACGATGAAAAATGATTTAGAAAAAGATAAGAAGAAAGGAATTAAAAAAATAAAATTAAAACCTCAGAAAGAATATTTTTTACAAGCTTTTATTCGAAGTCGATCCAAAACGCTTATGCATTCTTTATTGCGAGAGAAAGACTGCCTGTAATTGGACAATGAATTAAACAGGCGGTAAGGGGATTTCCCATTGGCTGAGAAAAAAATGGAAAGAAAGAAGAAGAAAAAATGACGGAAAAATGTATTTTTGATCGTCTGCCTTTTGATGAATTTTCTTCCGTGAAGCCTTTCGGCTTCCACCATTTCCTCCTACCAATCTCGAAATTTGTTTCAAGAATATGGAATACTTTCATGCATTTCGCCATTATTGCATTGATAATATTTCTCAACGATTACATATTTCGAAGAAGTATTTTTTTAGAAATAGAAATTATTTTAAAAAAATAGTTTTAATTTTGACTGAGGTTCAAAGAATTTAATATGATTTACGATTAAACTTCTCTCATTTTATTAGAAAGATAGATTTAATTTTCTTAAATATTTTTCTTCGCAAGCATATTTTCAGAAACAATTCCAGAAAGAGCAATGATTTATTCAAGAATTCTTCTGCAAATTTTTCATTTGAATGACTTTCATTTCACAGAAATATAACTATTTGCTTTTAAATGATGACATAAAAGAAATAATTTTCGAAACTTTTGGGTATAAATAAACATACTTTAAATTTCCCAAAGCTTTAGAATATATTTTTGTCAGATAAAAAAATGATTTCTGGAATAACTGGATTAGTCTCGATTGATTCATAAAAATAAAATGTTTGAAACCGAATCTGGGTTTCAAGGGACAAACTCGGATGGTAAATATTTTACAGAGATTATAACTTTTTTCTGTTAAAACATTTAAAAAATTTATTTGAAACCTAATAAATTAGAGAAATAATCTGAAAAAAAATGAATTTTTGGACCAATATATATTTTTATAAAACAGTATTTTCCGTAAGTAAATAAGGGTCGAATTAAAGCCACAATATCTAAAGATTATTTTACTAAAACAAATTAATATTCAAAAGATTTCTATGACTTTAAAACATCCTCCAAAATTTTAGTTTAAGATAAAACATTGTTAAGAAAATTATTCGGACGGTTTTTACAATGAAAGTAATTAAAAACATTGAAAATCAATAAACCATGTTTTATTCTATAAAGAAATGCAAATCACGGACAGCAATACATAAAAAACGGCCATTGTAGAAACTCACTAAGCAAGCGAATGGAAAAATAGCAACAACATTCAGACAGCTCGCTCGCCGATCAACATTCCAAAAAGAAAATTCCTTTAATTTCAATCCTCTTTAGACCTTAGATTATTCTATAGGGCATGGAAATTTCTAGAAGAATGTCTGGATCTTGGTTCCTATTAGATAAACCCGCCAAAATATTGACACTTTTCGAAACATCAATTTTTTTCTCAAAGTCACCACATTAATTGCTACGTTTTCGACAGGTCACTCACTGACATCCCATTTAATATCCATTGAGAATATCTGTAAACCTCGTATCTTCACTATAAATTACTAAATAAACTATGCAAAAAGCTGCATTAGACAGCCATGATAGCCTTTTCATCAGTATCGTAACAAGATCAGATTTCAAGAAGTTCCAATACATTATCTGAAAGAGACAATGATGGATTTTTTTCTTTCTTCTTCTGTGTGGTTTATTTTTTTCTGGCTGACACCACTGGATCCTTATCCAAAGCAACTTTATGTTTGTTCATGATAATAAGGAGGATTTCCACTAATGATTGCATTGACTTTCTAGGATCAATAGAGAAAAAAGATAACTGGATGGGAGGCTTTGTTTGAAGTAGAGATGATTGTGAGAGTATTTGTTATGAGTTTGCTCCAGTTCTTCTATATTCTATTAATAAACTCTCTCTTTCTTTCAGAGCATAAGAGATAATACACGGATAGTATACTTATTCACAATCTTGGAGGAAATTGCACTATATTTGACAACACTAATATAAATATTTGGTCTTTATAGCATCTGATAAAATGAGATAAAATAAATTCTTCTGAAGTTGTATATCACGAAATTAGGGAAAAGGATAAATAAACTACATATTAAAAACATATAAAGTGCAATAAGGTAAAGAGGTCAAGCAAATAAATTAAATCCACATTTTTGTCTCATGATATCTAATATAAATGCCATTTTTTAAAATGTGTGATTATTTAAATGGCATGAAAAACTAAATTGGTGTCTGATATAAAAAATATGAATTAGCTTTAATAACTAGCAATAAATTGCCTTCAAAGACTCTTTCAGGAGAAACTGGTGCACATTTATATTTCATTTGGCAAAGAATAAAAGAAAATCTCTTGCAAACAACACAACTACCAATCTCTCAATTTGCTATCCCATTTAAGCGCACATAGATCCATCAGGTTTTGAATACTATTCGTTAAGAACATGGCAAAGGTTAAGGATAACTGCATCTAAATTACAAGCATTGTTTAAGCCAAAGAAGTAATCTAAAAAAACCATCGCAATAGCAGAAAATGGGGGAATGTGGTTCCATTTGTGAGAGTCATAATTGAAACAGCTGTATTAATCTTCCCTTAGGCAACCACACATGTAGGAAATACGTTTCTTTTTTTTTTTAATAAAGTAGCCATAATTCGATCTCAAATGTTACTTTGTTAATCAGAAAAATGCTAACTTGTTTGCATTTTTTATTCAAAGGTCGTTATATGTATTATTGGGAATAGAATGTGGATAACACCAAAACCATTTCCCTTTAATTCATATTTCAGAGCCACGATAAGTCTTATCAATAACTCGGTGAGTTTCAATTCTCAAATATAAAACTAATCTCCTTTAATATTCTAAAGTTAGTTCAAATCTATTGCTACAAATCTGTAATATTTTTTCCTTCAGAATTATTTTCATAAAATGGAAAAAAATATGTGATATTTTTAAAAAGCACTAAATGAATTTCAAGTCAATAACCAAGAACTTCGGAAACTATTTGGCAACGAATATTGAAGCCTTTGAAATTACGTTTGTTTTGACAATATCTCTAAAAGAACGTGAGATACAGAGATTCTTCCAGAAAATACTAAAAACGAGAGCTAAAGCAAATCAACCATGTTAATTTTTTCTTTCCAGTGTTTTGAGCGGAATGAACTCCTTAGATATACAATATAAATGTTATCTCTATTTTGAATTAGCAATTGTAGTCCTCTTATGTTTAATAAGTATTGATTTTTGAGAATGCTTCGGCTATATTTTTGTTACTCAAGGTGTTCTTTTTTATAGAAAAGAGACATGTAATTTATCATCCAGCAAGCTAGAAATTTTTTACCATTAACTACCGGATAAATCGTAGGATTATATAAAAAATAAAATTGTGAATTATGTAAATTGAATAATTTATTACTTTACCGTATACATAGTTTCAAGAAAGTGTAGTCATCTTCAAAAGTTCTAAAAGCACATTTCCAAAAAAGGACCATCCATCTGTCTGTCTCAAAAACGTTTTGAGCCGGACATTTGGCATTTGGATTACGGTCTTTACACCAAATTTGTAGATTTCTATTAAACATTGAGTAAAATTTCCTCAAAATGTGTTAGTCCATCCAACTGTTCAAACATAAGTTAGCACAATCATTACAAAACGAAAACGACTTGTTTGATAAGATTCGGTACGCAGATCAATGTCTATGGTGTAGACACCAAAAGAGTTTGAGCCAATACTGACAACGGGGTGACCGTCTGTCGGTTTTTATTTTCAGAAACATGAAAAAAAGATATAACGTAATTTTAAATAAAAATGACGTAATTTTGACGTATAAACTCCTAAACGTAATTTTGACGTATCAAATTTGGTGTGGGCTTTGTGACTACAAGTGCCATGTCAGATCTTTGTTTTAATCAATTGAGAAAAAAGTGTCTAAAACACAAATTCAAATTTCTGTTAATTTAACAGCATACCTGGTATTAAAAGCCAAAAAACACGCCAAGGATAACAAGACAGATTCAGTAAAAAACTTAATTCAAGCCAAAAGTTGATATTTCGTAATTATTGTATTCCAGTATTATATGCAAAGCCTCTTTGGCATTATAAATTTATTAGAAGGTATATAAGAAAGCTAATCCCACAAAGGTTTTTTAGGAAAATAATTATAGAATAGCTATATCAAAATTTATTTTTAAAACACAAATTCAATTTTTGGTTACTTTTAACAGCATACCTGGAATTAATAGCCATAAAACACGCCAAGGATATCAAGATAGATTCATTAAAAAACTGAATTCAAGCCAAAAGTTAATATTTCGCAATTATTGTATTCCAGTATTGTATTGAAGGCCTATTTGGTATGAAAAATTTATTAGAAGGTACATAAGAAAGTTTTAGGAAAGCTAATCGAATGGTTTTTTTAAAAATAATTATAGAGTAGCCATATAAAAATTTAATTTTATTATATATGGCCCCAATTAAAAATATTTCTTAAAATGCATTTCATTCATAAGCATTACTTAAATATATTTCCTCTGTCTTATTTATTTTTCTATGGTTGATATTAACCTTTTAGAATAAAATTTTTATAAAAATCGCAGAAAGTTCCAAATTTAGAACTATAATTTGAGAAGAATAAACACATTCTAATCTCCCTCCCGATAGTGGATTTTTTTCATATTTTTATTTCCCTTCGGAATCATTAGGAAATCTCTCAGGTTCTTCAGAGGGTCTTGCCCAGCGAACCGAATAATGGGAAAAGCTCACTGATTTCCGAGCCATCCAGTGATCAATAATTCTTCAAATAATTAACTTCTTTATCTGCAATTGTTTTTTCTTTAATTCATTTTCTTCTTTGCTACTTTTAAGGATTTCTTTCCTACTTTCATTCATTCATTCATTATTATTTTTTTTCTTTTTAGATTCTCCCTCCCCTAGCTCTGCCCTTTCCTTTTCAAAGTATACCTGCTTTCTCTCCCCCCACTCCCCAGTTTATGTTAATTTGGAAAGCGGAATTCAATCAACTGCATTTGATGAGTAAAATAGATTTTACTTGAACATTCTTCAGTTTTCAAAACGATTCTCTAGACTCCGCAATCCAATGGTGAGATATAATCTGTCTCATTCACTAGGGAAAAATATCGATTACTTACGTCGGGTATAAAATATCGATACTGCGAATTAAATATGCATGGACACGGAATAGTGTATTTGATAATAATCTAATCTATACAATTCATAGGACAAACATAGAATTCTATGTATAAATTGAATCATGAGATGGTTTATTTTGAATTAACAAATCATTATTGTAGAACTGATGAAAATATTCAGAAGCAATATTTTACACAATGTATAAAATATTATTAGATTTACCTTTCCTTATATAAACTAATCATTTCTATTCATAATATGGTTAATTTGCTACAATATTTAATTACATCATGAACATGAGATTCTATAATATGATAATTAGATTCAAATGCGTAGTTTGATAATTGTTATATTCATAATTACTTGAATCCCCGCTAATAATAAAGGAGAATGAGTGTCCATGGTACTCTACTGAATAGAAAGTTTAGTCAAAATTTACCAATTTTAACGCATGTATATTTTGAAGAGTGATTACTTAAAGCTTTTAAAATAAAACTTCTGAGATAATTTGACATCTCCCTATGTTAGCTGCAAAATATTATAGTACAAAATTGAGTTTTACATTTATTTTTAATTGTGTGTGTGTTCATGATTCTGCTGATTATATGCGAAGTTTTCAGCTTAGTTTACATTAACGTCCCATTTTAAAGCAAAACTAAGGCTATTTTAGGATAGACCTCGTAATTTTTAACCACTGTTGGATTACGAGAACGACATCTGGAAGAATTGTCCCAACCCTCAAACCCACGAGTTCAGAAGCCACGACCTTATCACCAGGCCACCGCGGCCATGGAAAGTATGAAGGAAAAATCAGAAAGCGCTATTAACCTACTGCGAAAGTCAACATGGAATTGAAAATTAGTCAAGCATTTTTATTTTTAATGGCAATATGGTATCATTTCTGTTCTAATAAAGCTATCATCTAATAAAGCTAATAAACTATATCAATTCTCCAATATTCACTGTTTTTCCATCAACTATTAACCAAACATTTCCATATCTTCCTCGCCAGAAGAATTGCTGCGCTAAGAAGCAAAATTAAAAATTTGTAAGAATATCCACTTTAATGAGCATTACTCTACTTTTAAACTTTTTTTTTTCAATTTGAATTTTGGGATTATCACGCATATGTTATGTATTAATATATGAAATAAAAATATCTAAAAAAAAACTCAGAAATCGGAAAATTAGTAAAATTTATAAAATAATGATGTTTTTAGAGGTAGGTTGGCATACTTTATGAAAAAAACGTGCTAAAAACGTACAACACGTTTTTCGATGCTGACCGTAGGGATCAAAGTTTCGAATTGCCTATATGGAATATGTAAACAATAATGTAATATATTATCGGGGCCGCGGTGGCCTGGTGGTAAGGTCTCGGCTTCGGAACCGGAGGGTTTCAGGTTCGAGACTCAATTCCACCGAAGATCCGTCGTGTGAGGGGGTCTCTTGCACGTTAAATCTGTCAGGCCAAAGTCCTCCCGCTGGTGTGGTGTGGTGTGGAGAGGGGGGTGCCACTTCAGTTGTCGTCCTCGTCATCTGACCGTGGTTCAAAATTACGAGGTCCGTCCCAAAATAGCCCTCGTGTTGCTTTAAACGGGACGTTAATATAACTGAACTGAACTGAACTGAAAGTAATATATTATCCTATAAATATGGATAGAAATAAGCTATTAATAAGAAAGAAAGAAATTTTTATAAGTTATTTTAATTTTAGCAAATAATCCATAAGCCACAGCATTCCATTACCATTTATTAGCTATTTATATAACGCTCGAACAAGCTTAAAATAATTTATTATTGGAAAATAGGAACTTTTTTAAAAATCAATGCACAGCAAGAAGAGCGCAAAAACATTTAATGAAATTAAATGAACAATTTTAAAAAGAACATTTTTGGCACCAATACAGAAAAAAAATCGACGTCATTATTTTCTTAATAAGCTGCTTAACGAGCTACAATTTTCCACGGTATCTTCCAGGCTTGGAAAAATTAATTATATTGTTTTTACACTTTTGTGATCGAAATTAACTGGAAAAAAATTACTTTGAAAAAAATTTAACAACAACTAAGAGTAATAAATGGCAGGAAGTAACAAATAGATAAATTGTCGAGGGGAAAAAATCACAGAATGCACTTAAAGAGGATACTTTCTGAATACCAATTCTGCATGCCCCTTTTCTAAGGTTTCGTATTTCTCATAATTACCTTAATTGTTTTAACTAATTAAGGGAAAAAACGCGTTACGTGTTTCTCCTTCAAAGCAATGTAAAATGATACAAAGGGAAAAAAGGCACCCACGTAAAGCCAAATGCGTTACACACTTTCGCTGAAGCAGGCAAAAATTCAATTTAGCGGCATAATAAATTTATCATTTTGCATAACAAGCAGAAATCGTGTCTCATTAACAAATATTAATAGCTTTTAATGGATGGACGAAGGGGAATAAAAAATGGTACGATGACGGCTCCTTTGTTGTAGTAATGGACTTTAAAAGCAAGATTTCTTTAGAGAGATTAAAGAGTCTTAGGTATTTCACACAGAGAGATCGTGATTGAATGCTCTTAAAGTCTAAAATGATGGTATCAAATTCACTAAGATACTACGGAGCCTACCGGCTCTTTAATCTTCGACTCTTTTGTGATGTTTATTAATGGATGGTGGTCACAAAAGATTTAACGTTTTCTTCTTAGTCATTTAAGCTTATTTCCGGTGTTTATTATCAATCAACAATATTTATAATTATTTAGTAAAATGATTTTTTGTATTTTTTTGGTGGTGGGGAGGGAGGATTATTAATATTTACAAAACAATTTTTCTCAAAATTATAAGATTTTCTCATGAATAAAAATAATATATGGTTAAATATTATTAATTTTTTTAACGAAATGAAGAATTTCTGGTGAATAAAACTTTTAAAGTCATCTGCAAAAAGTATGTGATTTCATTAAAAACAGAATTTTTCACCGAAGGCTATATTATATTATATAATTTTAGAAGCAGAGTCTTGGTCGAAGACAGAAAAGACACATATTGGAATGATCAATAATAATCTGAAATGAGCAACTTCCTTTTATCTAAATTGTTTTCAGTGACTGACACCAATTACTCTTAATTCTCCTTTAAAATACATTATTAAATTTCTCTAACTTAATTAATCTTATTTATTAAATTTCTCT
>JAPMOQ010041062.1:7339344-7354015 GCA_026543055.1 Argiope trifasciata | reverse complement strand
TAATTACTTAATAAACGGTTGGCGATTTATTGATGATTTGATTTTGATTAACTTGGATAATACCAATATTGTTACTAACTGCTATCCTAAAGAATTAACTTTAAAAGAAACAAATAGTGATAATCTTGAAGCTACTTATCTGGATCTAAGGATCAAAATTGATAATGAAAAAACAATAGTCGGTATTTATGATAAAAGAGACGAATTCAAATTTAATATAATTAAACTCTGTAATTATCACTCTAATCTTAACTCTAAAATTTTCAAAAATGTACTTTTCTCACAATTTAATAAAATTAAAACAATTTGTAATAACAAAATTTCTTTTATAAAAGCAACAAATAGTTTTATTAAAAATTTAAACAATAATGATTTTCCCAAAAACTACTGTAATATCAATATTTTAATAAAAAAAGAAATAATGAAATATTAGTGAAATAGATGGCGCTAAAAAATCACCTTTATGTTTAGTTTCACGGTGTTGTTGTTTTTTGTTGGCGGAGAAGAATGGCGGATACTGGCGAACAGGTCAGGGAACTGATTTTTCTTAATTTTGTCATTAATTATGATCTTTCTTATATGGTTTTACCTTTTGTATATATATTTGTTTCATTTGTTTATGTTTTGATTTGTTTTTTGTCTTTTACTGTTGAAATTGGTATGTCTCTTTTGCTTTCATCTTCGGGGGATTTTTCGGGCCACGAGGCGTCAGTACTTTCGGCCATTGTCCATCGACGCCTCACAGAAAAAAATTCCCTGTTTTAGAATCCCAGCTTGAAAGTGGCTCCTGATGAAGTTTTCAGGCCGGATTCCTTTTTTATTGACTATTTTTTTCTAATGATTTTTCTATGGATTATTTTGATTAGGTTGTCTTATTTTGTTAATTAATTTAATTAATATATATATATATATATATATACAATCATAAAATTATTAAAAAAATTAAAATAATTTTTAATTTTAATTTTTCTCTCTTTTTGTTTTCCTAATTTGAGTAAATTTGGTTGAAAATTCTTATGTAGTTTTACTTGTTATATATATATTTTTTTCATTTGGTGATGTTTTTTTCAGGTTTTTCTTTGTTTTTTGTCTTTTGCTGTTTAAATTGGTATGTTTCTTTTGCCGTAATTTTCGGGGAATTTCGGGTCACGAGGTGTCAATACTTTTGACCATTGTCCACCGATACCTCACAGAAAAAATCCCTTATTAGGAATCCTTGCTTGAAAGTGGGCCTTGGCAAAGTTTTCAGGCCGGATTCCTTTTCTATTGATTATTGTTTTTATTCGGTTGTGTTACTTTTTGCTTAGCTTATTTTGTTTTTATATATATATATATATATATATATATATATATATATGTATATATATATATATATATATATATATAATCATAAAATTATTAAAACAATCAAAACCTATTTCCTGGTTAACAAGAAATAAAACGAAACAAAAAAAAATCGGTCGAAATCAAAATTAAAACTCAATTTGTAATTACACGCTGAAAGTTCACAAAAGGAAAGGCAAATGAAATAGAGCCAATTAATGAAACAAATCCGAATTATTATAATTAATAGAATCATGTAAACGAAACAGAAACGTCACTAACCACGGAAACGGAATCGAAACTAAAAATCATTACTGATTCAAACAAGTTTAAGAATTAAAAAGAGTTTTTGTTTTTCAAACAATCATTGTATTTGGTGAGAGCACATGCAGCTACAGCTAAAATACAAATGAATCTAAATTAATTAACAAAATAAGCTAAGAAAAAAGGAACACAACCGAATCAAAACTATAACCAACAGAAAAAGAATCCGGCCTGAAAACTTCGTGAAGGGAAACTTTCAAGCAAGGATTCAAAATAAAGGATATATATATACAGATGGAGACAAAAGCATTTTACTTTTACAAAATAAACGATATATTAAAAGGACCTTAAGGTAGGTTGAGTACGTTGAAAAATGGATTTTTGTTGAAAGTATCAATTATTTCTTTATTCAATATTCATAATTTCTCAAATAGTTTCAACATTAAACATTCTATTTCTGATTTTATAATCTGATGATACTCTCAAAGTACAGAAAATATCATTGCTTTCAAAATGGAAATTAGTATTTTAAATACAAACTAATAAAAAAAATTTAAAAAAATATTGGTGATAGTCTTAAATTTAGACACCATATAGTTTTGGATTTCATTTTATGCATTATATTATATATTATATAATAAATACGGAAGAACCGTAATCAAAATAAAAAAAAAAGTTTCAGTCAAAAATAGGCAATAATAGATTTTATATAATTATATAGTTAACATAAATTTAACTTATGTTAACTTAATTCAATTTATATTTTCAAGGCTAATGCATAAATGAGTACAAAAATTATTGTTCTATTTGAAAAAAAAGGATATATGAAAAGGATCTTAAGGTATGTTGAATATGTTGACAAATGTGTTTCTGTTCGAAGTATTAAATATTATTTTTATTCACTATTCTTAATTTCTAAAAAGCTTTCATTATAAAATCATAATCTGATACTCCTGTCTAAAGTTAAAAATTATGTTTCGAGATAAGTATTACCATCTTAAACACAAAAGTATAAAAAAACATAATAAAAGGTTTGATTGAATTCGTAATTCAGACAACGTAAAATTTTAAATTTCATGCATAGTTTATATATTTTTTAAATAAATATGGTACAAACATGACAAAAATAAGAAGTTTTTACATTTCAAAAATAAGCAAGTTAAACTACTCTTGAAATACTTTCTGAAAACAATCAATAGATTTAAATAAATTTATTAAATTAAATTAAATTAATTTTTTTAATTAAATACTACGTGAGATTTACATGTTCAACAGTTTCATTATCTCGTTAAATTTAAAATTCTGAATAAACGAACTATTTACTCACTACTAAGAATTACTATTCGATGATTTCAAATGCCTAAAACAAGACACCTTATGTATCTACTTTCAGCCAAAAAAACGCCAAGCTAGTTTTTAAAAAATGATAAAAAGTTTTATAGGTTAAATCTTGTTTACCTTTAAAATCTGCACATAAATAGTAACGCAATATATTATCCTCGGAAGAAATACCGACTTTCACTTATCAACCTCATCTTGATACTCTGTTGTGCTCTTATTTCCGAAGATTATCTACTTTTGTGACCTTTTTGTTTAGCCAACTCCAACAACTTAAATCCCAGAAGACAATTAATTGCTCTAGCACTGCTTATCTAAGTAATAATCGCCACTGAGAAAATCTTAAATAAAAATAGTGACTAAGAAAAGATAATTTAGGGAACGAGTTTTGTTACATAATGCATTATGTGCAGTCATAAAACTACTCACTGAACTAACAATCTATATTCCAAATGAGAAAAAAAAATGTGAAAAATTTATATGATCCATAATTTAGGTAATCAGAATAGATATCAAGGTTAACAAGCAACTAAAAAAACACTAAAAAAAAGATTTTTGTTCAATATTTATCAATTACAATTCGATTTAATTTTAATGCTGATTTCAGCATCATATCTTATTTATATATATGTAATGATATTTTTAATTTAAATTAAATCTTAATTTTTGTTTGAAATTAGTCTTTATAAACGTTATTCTAAAATGTTTTCTTATTTTTCTGATGCTATTCCCACTTTTTACTTAATTAATTCTACTTATCTCCAGAAAACTGATGACGTGGACATCCCACACTAGGAGAGAAGATATAAAAATCTCTAATGCTTACTACAATCTTTTAAGGATAACAAAAATTCCCTTTCCTAAGTCGACACGTGGTAAAGAAATTCCTATCAAAATCTCATGATAAAATCATTGAAGGGAAAATTTCTTGTCTCCTTTGCTCTTGTGTAGCAATCTTTTACATCTTTTATGTGCCTAAAGATATTTCCGTCTTTTATAGCAACATATCTTTTATGGTTTATTTGTTATGCGTAATTATGCTCCCCCGTGGTGAAATAAATCGAAGTTTTAATTTTAAAAGTTTCTTCAATTCAACCATGCATATATATTTTCTTCTTGCTTTTTAAAAAAATAGATTTTTAAATACGTTTTTTAAACTTTTTATGATTCTCCACATTTTAATAGACATCCCATAGAAGAACTAAATAATTATTATAGAATCCTAAAATTATTTTTTCAAACTATCTATAAAACAACACATTTCTTAAGAAATAAAAAAGTATTACCATCAACTAATTAAAAGATAATTAATTACTAAAAATTTTTCATATTTAATTGTCAGGAGGACTATATCCAGCATAAAAAAATCGGAAGTCTAGTACATCAATATTAAGAAAATTAGATTACAAAATTACGGTACAATTATGACATTAGTAAACATATATTATATTAAATAAAATTACTATCTGCATTTCAGGAAAAATTTACATTACTAAAATTTAACATATAAGCACGTCTGCTCTGATGAATTCCATCAAAGTTTAACTATATCATAATATATCACTCCCAGAGAGTTAAATCCATTAATTTCCTCTAAGTCGCTAATCTTATAAATTAATCGAAAACATTAATTCCACCTCTGATTGAGTGAAATACACACCCATAAAGCAGCAGCGAGAAAAAATATCAAACATAATTATCCTCTCTAACCACTCCTTATTGAGATACCTCCAGACACCTTATTACAAAATTACGGTACAATTATGACATTAGTAGACATAAATGAAACACATAATATAATAAATAATATTACTATCTGCTTCTAAGGAAAAATTTACATCACCAAAATTTAACATATAAAGCACGTTTGCACTGATGAATTCCCTCAAATTTTAACTATATCATAATATATCACTTCCAGAGAGTTAAATCCATTAATTTCCTTTAAGCAGCTAATCTTATAAATTAATCGAAAACATTAATTCCACCTCCGATTGAGTGAAATACACACCCATAAAGCAGAGAGAAAAAATATCAAACATAATTATCCTCCCTAACCACTTCTTATTGAGATACCCCTAGACACCTTATCCATGCCCTCTCTTCCAAAACTAGTACAGAAAAATCGCGGCAACATAATTAACCATTTCAAGTTCCGCGGAAATGGCAAACTCATTAAGTTTGAATTCCTCCTCGTCTCTCCATTTTCAAGAAAGATCAACTCAAATTAGCATATCTCCTCTAATTTATTCATTAGAAAAGACTTTCTCGGAAATAATGTCCTGGAACGGTTGTCTGGGCACAGCGAAGATACAGATCTTTCCCGATGAGTACACGCTCTCAGCACTCATAACACCCCTCCTGGACGATTGAAAAGGAGAATCATCCAGCCAGGAATGGTTTCGCTGCTTATTTAATCCTATTGCTGTGTTAATGAAGCAGTGCTGTGACAGCCGTGTTATTCAAGAAAGCGCCATGGAACATCGGAAGAGACAACGTTAGTGTTATTCTTATGAATGCCAAGGTAAGGACAATCGAATGCTACAAATTTATCAATGTTTCTATGTAGGAAATTCTGTCAGTCGTTATATTAATATAGAGGAATATTACATGACATTAGGACAGGAGGATCAGGTTTTTTCTGTTTACAAAAATAACATTGGTTAAAATAAAATTAAAAATTTTAAAAGGAAATTGTGATCTTAACTTTTTACTTTCTCTTATACCTAATATAGAATTCGGTCAAAAATTCGAAATCGTTGTTCTAACAAATCTTCTCGTTTTAAACAAACCTGAATTCAAGAAACATATTTTTGGAAAATGTTCGTTTGTCTGACTTTAAGAAAGAAAGCTCAAAAACACTTAAAGCCAAATAGCTGAAATTCGATATATAAACTTTACACCAGATTTGCAGGTTCTAATCAAATTTAACTTAAAATCTGCTTAAAGGAAGTCCGTCTGTCTGGTTGCACGAATATAATTTAACACTATAACTAGAAAGCGATAAGAGCTAGAATTATAAGATTCGACGCACACATTTAATATCTATAGTGTATACACCTGTCACATTTTGAGCCAAGTCCAACAAAGGTTGATTATCTATCATTTTGTAATTTCAGAAACATGTAGACAAATTTTATTGATAAGTTACTTAAATGCATCAAAAGTGATATGAGAGTTTGTAACTACAATTGCAGTTTTATGTCAAATGTGTGTTTAAATCTGTTGTGGAAAAAGTTTGTTTAACACAAATACGATTTCCGGAGACCATTTAACGACATGCCATGTATTAATTACCGAAAAACGAGCCCAGCGCCACACGATAGATCACAGTAAAGGTACTAAATGCACGTCAAAAGTAATATTTCGTAACTACTTAATATCAATGTATTCTCTTCTGTGAAAAGAATATAAGAGTACGCAGGAAAGTTTATGAAGACCACTTCCTCTGATATAATCCAACACATCGCACAATTAATACAGAAATGATTACTTGACATCCGATTGCTATCAAAATGTCTTAATAAAGGAAACATTTCAATAATTTCTTTGGCTTCATAAATTTAAATTGTCCTTTTCATGAATTAAAAAATGATGAAATTTAAATTAATAAAAAATCTGCCATATATTTGCTATTTTCTTCGGTAAATGCCTGAAATATTATTAATACAAAACTGACTTTTGCACCATCGTAAAACTTAAATACTCATAAATTTTCTTTCAGTTATTTAATAATAGTTCTGCAATGAATTTCTCCCCTGAGTTTTGACAATTTAAAAAAAATAACTGATGGTTAAATTTTTAACAAACTTTATTTTTGAAATAAAATACAAATTGGCTTTATTTTTTAATGAAATTATTAAATGCAAACTAAGGGTTAAATGAATTTTTTTTAAATATCGAAGCAGTAAAAATCAAGAATCATAAAATGGAATTACATTTCATTAAAATACAACATAAAATTTGAAATAGATTTATAGAATATTTAAATTTTTAATGGCACTATGATATAATGGAATTCGGACACTTCAAGATAAATTTCACCATGCAATCTGACTGAGAATTGCGGGTAAAGGTTGCACATCGAAACACTAAGTGATAGTTAAATAATAAATCAAATTGAAATATGTTTTCCAATGCATTTCCTCCACGGTAATACCTTTTGCTCTCTGATTTTTAATTTTAATTCCAATATTTTGAGAATAAAAAGGAGATATTAATGTCACGAAGATATTCTATGAAGATATTTTATATGAATGTCATTTGTCACGAACAAATCTATCAAAATGACTGAATCTTAACAGTATAATATAGGGTTATTCAAAATGAATATAACGATTACAAACGGCTATAACTATTTAATGAAAAAGAAATTATCGATAAGATTAACAAATAATACAGATAGTACTTCCCAATTTTGTGTTTATACATCGTAGATGTTCTATGTGATTTCCCTTGGTCACACGGACAATATCTCGGCAGTAGTCCATTTAACACCACACATTCTGATGGAGATCTGCAATTACCGATGTAAGTGAATTACAAATGCGTACTTTGCTTCCAATGCCTACACATACATATCTATGTTGTTGTTGATGTCGAGTCTATAAAGGCGCAAAGTTCACATAAAATCTATATTCCCATAAAAGTCATGGTGACGAGATCTGCCAGTTCTGGAGCCCGATGGTCGTGGAGGATCACAATGGGTGGTGCTCCAAGGAGGAAGAGGAAGCGGATAATAGCTTAACAGTTAAAAACATGTTCTGGAGTTAGTTGGGATTGAGGACAGTGCTTGCAATTGGGATAGGATTTAATGCCAGTTGGTGATATATTCATGCCCCTGAAATGTCCAGTACGTATCCGAGCTACTGTAGAGGAGAGGGTTTTTGGGCAGTCAAGGTCAGAGATTGTTGCCTTGCCAAAATATTGATTGTAAATCCTACACCTGGCAACAGCATTTGCATCTGTACAGGTTCTGTACATCTGTATGAGGCTATTCTTCATCACGTGCTTCCTTTGCAAGGGGATCTGTGTGACTTCCCTTGATACATATCTATGGGCTCCCCAAATGACTCCCATGTCCAAAACAATTGAAGAACTGAAAATACGCATTTGTAATGCGCTTGCATCATTAACTGCAGACATACTTCAGAATATACGAAGTGACATGTACTAATGCCTAGATATTGTCGGTGTGACCAAGGAATGTCACATACAACATCTATGACGTATATATACAAAATTTCTTCTACATTACGTGTTAATCGTATTGATCAATTCTTGTTAACTAAATAGTTATAACCGTTTGTAATCACTACATCCTTTTTGAATCACCCTGTAGTTTTCATTCACTAAAAAAATAAAATTTCATATTTCCTCACATTTTTTAAGGATTTGCATGAATAGAGTTTCAAATAAAAAGACAAGACGACAATTTTTAAAATTCCTCAACATATCTATGAAGTATCATAAATGAATAAATCTTGTGAGGTAAACTCAATCTAGAAACAAATTGTTAAATAAATAACCTTATTCTAATCAAAAAAGAAGTAAGTCTTGATATATAATGCTTTTTTGTTGTTTTTCTGTGTTTTTCAATGATTCTGATTCCGAAAACTCTAAATAGCACAACATGTAAAATATTTAAAAGATAAAAAAAATTAGGCAGTTATAGTTTATTTTAGTTTATTTATTTCTATTAATGCCCCGTTGTAAAGCAGCACTAGGACTATCTTGGGACGGACCTTGTAGTTTGAAACCGCCGTCAAATGACGATGACGACACCTCACCTAGCACCCCTCTCTCCAAACCGCATCATATCAGAGGAAGGACGTTTGACCTAAGGAATTTAATGTGCAACAAACCCCCTCACAAGACGGTTCTTCTGTCGAATCGGGTCTCGGATCTGAAATCTTAAGGCTCACCAAATTTGGCAATGAATATTAAAGAATAAAAAATTTAGGATATTAAGTATTAGTTGAAAGTAGTCGCTATTGGAAGCCATTTTTTGTCAGAATTAAAGATTGTTCAAATTAATTTAATTCAATCAAATGTATTTCGTATTTCAGCAAATTATTTTTAACATCAAATTTTCATCTACATATAACTTGTATTACTCTAAAGCTTTCTTACACCACCTCTTTATGCTATGCAAATCTAAAAATTTTTGTCAATATCTTTTTAAATCCGATTGTATTACAAATGCAGTTATGTTTAAAAATTGGCACACTTAAATATTTTTATTTCCCTCTTTTATTTTATTCCGAGGTTAAACATTTTATTATAAGTTCAATAAAATTTCTAACTCTAATTCAAAGAGTTCAACAAAATATCCGAAAGCATATCTAATACTGAAACTTACTCAAAATAGAAAAATGAACTTGATCTTCATGCTTTAAAAATCAGCAACGAAGAAAAAGATTAATGTGAAATATCATTATCAATAGCAACAATGAAGCTGATTTGAGATTCAACTTCAATAATGAGAATTATTATCTGAAAATGAGCTTAAAATATTTTTAATTAAACAAAAATCGAAAATATATATATGAAAAAATCTCTATTATTGATAAAGAAAATATATAAATTCTATAATGTGGTGAAAATAAAATTTTATACTATAATATGTTTTGGAAATTCATATGAAAAAGCACAGAAAAAAAAACTCATTTTTTAATTAACTTCTAAATAATTTTTTAATTGCTCCGAGGTGCACATTTGCATTCTCTATAATATATATCGGCCCAAATATTGCAACTTCAGGTCAAAGTCTGAAATGCTGAGAATGTTTTAAAGTAAATACAAGGGAATGCATTATTGTAATAATGCCTTAAAAATGTGACGTTTTCTCAATTCTTACTATTATTTCACACGCTTCCTACATTTTTATAGTTATTTATATATCTTGTTCAGATTTTCAATCGTTATTAAAATACTTTTTATTCATTCACTTAAGTTCAAATGCATTTTTTTAAAACTTGTTGTGGATGACACTTGATATTAATACAGTTTTTTTAAAAATGAAATCATTAATTAAATGTAATTAATTTTTAATACTTTAAATAATGTTTTAGCAGTTTGTAATGAAAATTGAAATCCACAGGCAGTAGCTCCAACGGTAAAATACAAATATTTCCTTATTCTTCGCATGAAATTGAAGAATGCGAGTTCAATTCTAGCGAAAATCAATATTTTTTTGATACTTCATAATAGTTTTGATAATTATTTAACAAAAAGTAAGTAAAATATTTTTTCTTTGTAGATCTAAGTAGAAATTGATTTTTTTTAAAATTTATGTCACTTTTTTATAGTCTGTTTGCTTAAATTTTATAATAGTTACTTAGAGCAAACTAGATATTATGTTTCTCAAAGTTCACACAAAAATTATAAAAGATAAATCCTTATTTGTTTCTCTATAGGTCGTTTTTTCTTCAATGATTAAAAAAAATTATATGTCATTTATTTATTACTTTATTGCTTGCCAATCAATGTGACATGTAATCGAACTACACCATGTCTTTCAAAGTAAAATCACTTGAATGAAAGTTTAATCTTTATTTTATTTATTCATTTATCTTTGTTCATACATTCATTATTTTTACTTTTTTTGCATCAATTAGTTTTTTTTTCTTTATTGAGTGAGTGATGTTGTCTTTTATATTACTATCTTCGCATAAACTAATTCTAAAAATACAATTAACTGGCCGAATAAATAATCAGGGCACAGAAAATTAAGACAATGGGTTTTCATTGAAAAAAAAAGATAGCAAGACTTGAACAAGAAATTTACTAAATCTCCGAGTTAATTCAAAACGGCTTAAAAGCCAACTTTGTGAGAGTGAAGAAAAAGCGTTTTTCTTGAAAGAAAAGACGAGTCTAGAAGAGGGCTTCGACGTAATAACATGAACTAATTAGGCGAGCCTTTTAAATTAAGCATAAAAATTAATCGCTAAGCCCCCCACCCGTTTTAGATAATCGCTAACAAGGATGAAATTTAATACCTGGTTCGTTCTCGCGGGAGACTTAGGCAAAGAAGTAATAGGTAAAATTTGGGCTAAATACGCTAGGGACGGGCTTGGAAAGAAACATTACTAGCGCCATCTATCGCATTGATTGATCGTTAATTTTGTCATTGCACGAGTTGCTGAAAATTACCTCTTGTGAGGTGTGCTTTGATCTTATCTCTACCGTATAACTAGGTGAAAAAGAGTTAATATTAAGGAAGCGGTGAGATAAGGGGAAGAAATATGTTTGCAAAAAAAGAAGAAAAAAGGCTGCTCTTAATCTCTTCTTTTTCTTTTTTTAACTTGAAACATATTTGCAAAGAGTTTTTTTTCCCCCTTTGAAAAAGGAATAAATTTTAATAAATAAACAAAAACCAAAAAAAAAGTACACTATTAGATTTGGTCTTATGCATTTATAAATAGAAAATAATTTATTTTATTTTAAAGTAATAATTTAAAGCAAATCTTTTTTTTTCCAAAAAACACGAAAAAAAGTTATGTCTTCTAAAATGAGCAAATGATGAAAAACGTTTATTTAATTGATTTTTAAAGAATATTAATTTATCATGCATATAATAATTAGTTTAAAATAAAATAATTAAAACGTTTTGAAAAAATCAAGCACGAAATGACTTTACATAGAACAAAGAAAAAATTTTAATTGATAAAATAAAATTAAAGCTTATAAAATAAAATTTATTTAAAAGTGGTCATTAACATCAATAAAAGATAAATAAAAATATTTTAATATACTGAATGATTTTCGTATACATACTGAATGATTTTTGTATATACACTGAATGATTTTTGATCGAAAAACCTAATTTGAAATAAATTAAAACCAAAAAAAAAACATTCAAAATCAATTTTAAAACTTCAGAAATTCGTACACGTGACAACAAATTACCGTTTTGATAAATAGCATAAAAAATAATAGGAGTCCAACAAAATATAGTTTGAACTCTCGATAATAGGTCCTAGATTTATGAAATAAAATAATATAGTCAAAATTAATAATTGTTCGTAATATAAATCAGAATTTAAAGCAGACTTTTGACTAATTTTAACATAATAATTATGTAATTAATCTATTGCATATGATATTTAGGCACTATAAATGCAGATCGAAACCAAAAAACAAAATAATTTTGTTAATTATTTTATTCTCAAGTTTTGTGAATCTTATTTTAGAAAAAAATTCATTTTACAAGAAATAATGGTTGATTTGCTTCGTTTTAGAAAAGCAATCTTCATTATAAAAACCGAAGTTGAAGTCATAACAAATTTTGTTTGAATTACCATTATTTCATGAATATTTAAATAAAAATATCTCATATCAATTTATCATACATTCATTAAAACTAGCTAAGTCATAGATACAATTATTTTATACTCATAAGGAATAAAATATTAAAATTGCTCACAATAAAATAAATACTAGTGTCAGTTTATTACATATATTTCATTTATATAAAATGAAATTTTTTCAGTGTTTTTTTAACGAATCATGACGAGAACGAGACTGTAATTTTTTTATTCGGAGCTCATTTTGCCAAAAAAACTCATACATGATGTATCTTTCAAAGAGGTAAGTAAACACTCGATAAAATATCAAAAATAATACACTTTAATAAGACATTATTAAACAAAAATCATATATAAATCATTATGTAAAATATATTTGAAATACTTCATTAATGTTTTTAAATCATAATTTTAATCATGTTTTAAGGACATTAAAATTATCGGCTAACCATATGTTGCAAATATTTTTGTAATCACTAAGTTAATATACTGATCTGATTGGAGAGAGATGGGGAAAGATGATTGGCAGGGTAAAAAGTCAATTTAGGCCCAGTCGTAAGGAATAATCTTTGCCAACCTGAATTATCAATGCTCCATGACAGAGCAAAACTGGCATCAATCCAAAAACTAAATTGTTCCCAATTGTTTGAATTCCTCGCTTAACAATTCAAGAATATCTTTCAGGGTAGTTGCGAGATATTTGTTCATCATTATTTTGCAATTCATTTAAAGTACACATTGCTTCATGACGTAAATTTTATTTTTGAGATACGTTTGTTAGATCTTTATTAAATACTAATAACGTATTTCCTGTTGTCTTAGTAAATAACAATTTTCTAACCATGAGCTATTTACACTATAATATTTTTATAATTTTAAAAAAGAAAGTTTCTTTAGACTTGAATACTAACATAAGTGTCTCAAAAGTCTCTTAACAGAGCGGCAATAAAATACAAACCAGCACTTAACAGTTGCTATATTGTTTTATTTAATAAAAGCAGTTTCCAGTAATTATTAGTTGTTATTTATGATGTTTTTCGCTTAGTTATTAATAGTAAATTTTATGATTATATAACTGTAAGTGTCCAGTGTTACTAATAATAAAGGCCCGTGATTAATAACGTAGAATTGCAACAAATCATGGAAAAGATTTGCATTTACAACAACAGTGGCCTGCAAACTTGACAATACAGAACACTAAGTTATATGTTACATCAAAAGTGTAATTCAGACCTATCTTATTCATCAACAAGTTCGTTACTAATTTGATTTGTGTATTCGTAAACTATAACAAATGGGAGAGCTCAAAAATGGTACTTTGATCCATCCCGATACAGACTCATCAATGGATCTCTATACTATGCTAAAATGAAAATAACAATTCAGTATTGCTATATACAAAACTGTGTTGCAATCAATAGTGTCTAGAGCTAAACCGAAGCATTTTAATAGATTTACGTATAAGCATTTTAATAGATTTACATATAAAAATTTAAATTTAGTGGAAATAATAGCTCAAGACAGACCTTTAATAATTTTATTAGCTTGCTGGTATGATGATTTTATCTTTGTCTCTACAAATAATAAAGATGAATGCATGTGTTTCTGTGTGTGTGTTGGCTATATAGATATCAAATATGACGAGCATACATTGAAGTATTAAAATACGCACCTCCGGACAATTTCATTAGATATTGCCTGGATGAATGCTTCCCAGTAATTAATTAAAAATTTAGATAATTTTTTTGCTATAATTTCCGAAAATTTTACTGCAAAAATATAAATTTTGATATGGTTACACTGAATTAATTTTAAAATGCTGTTAAAAAATTTAAAAAAAAATTTCAAATGATATTAATTTATAACCGGGAAGCTTTTTCTCTATATTTTTGAAATATAAAAAATAGTTTTTGGCTTAATTTTTAACAATATATTAAATTTTTGCTCTGAAATATTCACTGCTTCCATTGTTCTAGATATATTTTATTATGTGACATTTTCCGTAATTGAAAGCTTAAACAGAGCAATTTATTTTAATATCTGCATAATTTAACAAGAAACACACAAAAAAATATAGTTGCAATATCGCGAAATTTCGAAAACAGATGAATTACACATTTAATTATTTAACTGCACTATAATGACACGGAAAAAATTTCTCATTAAAAAAATGTTCATCTAATCTACAAAACTTAATCAGACAATTAAAATATGAGGGTTTTAATGCCTTACAATATTGGAAGATTCGTGGAAAAGTTATATCTAAAGAATTTACATGAAATTAACTGTAGCCAATATCCTGGGCTGATCGCGATTAGTATAAAATAAACACTTTACTAAACACGATTAGTATAAAATAAATAATAGATAACGCTTGTTCCGATATTAAGCCAAACATTTATGATTAAATTTCACATTCTAATGACAAGTGGAGAATT
>JAPMOQ010041062.1:7307683-7339334 GCA_026543055.1 Argiope trifasciata | reverse complement strand
TTAATGCTCATATTCTACTGAAATTCCGTAAGATACATACGGCAGTCAGTCCAAATATTCCATTGTATCTTACACATCATCGGAAAGATACTAGATAAACAGGGTTGCGGAAACGTCCAGAGTTGGAACTACATAATAGGTACCTACAGGATATGATCTTGTAGAGCCCTTCTACTCAGAGGTATGTGCGACCACAGCTGTAATTAATGTCCAACTACCCTGCCATAATAAGACTTTTCGAATAAAGCTATTCACGAAGTGGGGGCGTCTGTTGAAAGCACGCCGCCTACCTGTGGGATTTGAGCACCTACCATGCACGTTATTACATTCCAAGGATATTGACGCTTCGGACTTGTTATACTCGGGATCTGGAAGCGTTATGAATATCCATCTGGACAAGGATGGGATGATCACTATTCTAATTGCCTGAAGTGCATCACGATTCCGCCGCGTTCGGAACCATTCGAATGGCTCTATAATGTAGGTCATGCATACAGAAAGAATTATTCTGCTTTATAAAAGTATTTTAATACAGAAATTGAAGTGCTTAAACTTACAAAACAATTAGGAAGAAAGAACGATTTTGTTTCACACCAATCTTGTAAATCAGAAAAAGCAGTTTAAATGTTTGAACGTACGTATCAATTTGGAAGAAAGAAGGATTTTGTTTCACAGCAATATTGTAAATCAGAAAATGACGTTTATATGTTTGAACGTACACATTAATTAGGAAGAAAGAAGGATTTTGTTTCACACCAATGTAGTAAATCAGAAAATGAAGTTTAAATGTTTGAACGTACATATTAATTTGGAAGAAAGAAGGATTATGTTTCATAAACCTAAATAAAGATTATAAAATTACAATACTCCGTCATCATAATATTCAAATTATTTTCATAAATAAAATGATGTCATAGAAAAATGGAAATAAATTTATTAAACTGAAATAAATCAGAAATGATAAAAATCAATTTAAAATTAATAAAAAATAATAGAAATTTTCAGATATATATGCTTTTTGATAACCAAAATGAAGCAGCAATCACGCGATCATTTAAAATTATTTTTAAGTATTATTAAGTTGCATTTAAATAATACCAAGTTACTTTTTAAGATAAAAAATGATTTTAATTAATAATTCTATTACCTAAGTTTAAATAATATATATTTTAAGTGCACTAAATGTCATTTATTGCTCTTAAAACAGATTCAGAGGTTTATAAATGTCATAGTTTAGTCAACTGCTTTTTGTGAATCATTAAATATTATAAAATTTAAAAAGCAGAAAGATGTGGAAAGAACATAATGCTCAATGATTTGAAGACAATAAAGTTTCAATACTCTAACTGTCAAAGATCCAAATATTAAAATTATTTTCATAAATAAAATAACATTATAGAAAAATTGTAAAAAATTTATCAAATTGTAATAAAGCAACAGTGATAAATACTGTTGTGAATTTTAAAAGACTAATATAAAGACTGCAGATATATTTTTATTTATGGAATTTAAATTGAATCAGCATTTATACGATTATTTAAAGCTAAAGCTATTTTTTAGGATTGAAAATAATTTTAATACGTAATTATGCTTATTGGGTTTTAAATAATACATATTTTAAATGCACTAAATGTTAAATATTACCCTTAAAATAAATTCATCAAAATCATAATCGAGTTATATTTTGTAAATCATTGAATTCTAAAAAAAATTCTGAATTCACATAAATATCGTTATATGGATATTACAAATTATTAAAATTAAAATGCTTTTCAGCATCTTTATGGATATTATTCAGAATTTTTTCAAAGTTTTGTGAATTGAAATACTGTTTTTTTTTGGATAGCATAATTTTTACATAAGGAAACTTTTTAATTTTTAGTTAAAAATAAACAAAATGAACATTATTAACTCTTTGATTAATATCACCGAAGTTCAGATGAAGAACAAGTTTTCGGATACGATTATCTCAAGCGAGAAATTATTTCGAGAAAATAAAATGTATCAAGGAGCAACATAATTTGAATAAAGATATTAGACGACAGAGCAAAATAATTATAGAGAATATGCAACTGGTTTCTATCGGACATTTCATCAAAATCATTCATATCATAATAGTATTTGAATAGTTTGCTTATGTTGAAAATTAATTTTACTTGAAAGCATGCAATAATCTTTAAATTATATTACCATCTTAAACTTTTTTAAATTTGTTCATCATTTTCAGTTCCTACTACTAGTTCACACTCTTCCTATATATATTTATTTATATAGCTTGTTCAATTTTCAATCTTTAATAGAATACTTTTTATTCATCCACTCAAGTTCAAACACGTTTTTTAAACTTGTAGTGGATGACACTTGATGTTAATACAGTTTTTTTAAATATTAATTCCCCAATTGAATTTAATTAATTTTCACTGCTTTAAATAGAGTTTTAGCAATATGTAATGAAAGTTGAAATGAACAGGCAGTAGCTCTATCGGTGAAATCCAAAGATTTCAGTATTTTTCATGTGAAGGTGAAGAATGCGAATTCAATTCTTGTGAAAGTCAACGATAGTTTTTTTGATACTTAATTTTTTGACAATTATTTAATATAAATTAACTAAAATAAAAATTTTCTCAGTTGACCTAAATATGAATTGAATTAAAAACAATTTATATTACGAGTTCTGAATAATAAATAATCCGTTTAAAGATACTCAAGAGTTTCAAATTTCCAAAAAAAAAGTATCATGAAATTTCTTTTTCTAATTTTGAACTTGTAAAATATTTCTAAATTACCAAATATCACGAAATATTTTTTTGTTTTTGATATTTGCATCATATGAAAAGGTACAAGAATACAAATACAAGACGAAGATTAATATACCATTCTTTAACACAAAATGGCGATATCTAGCAGATTTCCTTCAAGATTAAGTAACAACCAATACTAAATATTTGCTTAGAATCAATAACAAACTTAATATGCATGCATTAAAGAGGTCATACAAGCATCTCAACGCACATATAATTATTAAAAACAAACGAATCATAAATCTACCTCGATATTAAAAACAAAAAAGCTAAAAAAATTCAGAGCGAAGAGCTTAGCTTATGCACACATACCGAGCCAACCTCATAAACTCATATTAGAAAAATCAGAAAAAAGCCAAACCATGTACTTCCCCCACCAATCTTATCTGTTCTTAAGATTTTCAATTTCGTGTTCTTCAACACGCAGGGTGTGAGATTCTAAAGACCACCTTCGTTCATGCCTTCTTACCTGGTGGAACCTGTTCAGAAACGGAAGAAAGCGAAACTTAGTATCACGACCGTTTTATCTGTTGATTAGGCGTTTGCGCTGGAAAACCGTCACGCGTCACGCGGTATCGGAGTCACGTCTGGCAAAATGCACACTCTTGGCGATTTTCATCCACTTTATTGCAGCGGTAAAATTAAATGATAACGCCTAAAGAACTGTGTAATTTCGCCTTTTGGTGATTGAATGTCCTATTTGTGAATAGGCCCACGTGAATGGTGATTGCCATGTGCTTGGTGCAGACTCGAGAGAAGGAGACATTATTTGAGGGATTTTATTTTCATTTCACATTTTCATTTTGTTGAGGAATATTTATCAAAGCTAGAGAGATAGCCTGTTGAAGGAATTGGTATATATTCAAGAGTTGTAAAAAATGAATTTCTATTACATATGCTTTGAATAGAGTCAAGTCTTTTCGGGATAAAGGTAATGTTTGTGTACCATTAGAGTAACACAGATATAAAGTAAAAATGAAATCTTCATCGAACATATCTTGGTGTACTATCGCATACATTTATTAATCAGTTATGTCAGTTTCAAAATTTGAAAATTCTGTTCACGAATAAGAGTATAAAATATTTCAGGCACAAAAAATTAAAAAATTCGCAGTTGTTTTTTTTTTTTTTTTTTAAATTTTAAATTTCGGTAAAATTTTTTTCCAAGTTTTCAGATGATTGATTTAAAAAACTATATTTTTAAGTGTTTGGTAATTTTCATGCTATCCGTATGTCATCATTTTGGATGTATTATTTTATTATTGATTTGATGCAAAAAATTCATTGATATATAAAATGAGTAATACCTTCAAGATGAAAAGGAAATGATCCCTGTTAACGAAAATAATAATTAATTTTCTACATGCTTATATCTAAGATTTGTCTTGCAAATACTACACTTCACGAATGTACCCTAAATAGAAGATGAACTCGGATATACCCTAAATAGATCAAAAGTGTCAAAGATTTTTTTTTCTACTTAAACTGAAACCGATGATTTTCATATGAAGATTTTTTCTTAGTTCATCATGAATGTATTTTTACCATTGAATTGTCAACATCTTTAATTGACTAATTTCTTAAGATGCCCCCTTTTTCATTTATCATATTTTGTCTTTCATCAAGTACAAACACGATTTTTTTTCTGTATACTTTGCGAATAAACCAGAGCACATAGAAAGTTAAAAAATTTTTTAGATAATATGAGTACATTTTGATGATTACAGTCTGATGATAAAAGCAAATTTATAAAAGCATCATCCCAAATCAAAACAAAATTTAAAAAAAGTGGAAAAATTCATTATAAAAATACAATCGAAAATGTGTCTAAAATATTAAAATAATAATAATAATAATTCTGAAGCGATTTTTTTTTCATTTTAGTTGGATTCGCAATAATAAATTATCAAAGAATTTATATTCCAAAATCTTTAAATATTTTTATTAGAAAATATAAAAAAATAGTAATATAATCTTAAAAATTTTATCAACAGACATATAGGAGTGGCTTGCGATAATTTTTACTAATAACTTTACTGAGTTCTTATTTCTGTTATATGAAGCAACCTGCAGATGATATTTAAATTTTAATACAATTACAAACGCATGGAATCTTCATTCAAAGCACATTTTTCATTCAGTGTCTTTTAATCACAGTTTTAAACAATAAAAATTCCAGATAACCAATTTTTAGTGCACAGGAAAAAAAATCAAATTTTCTGGAATTTAAATCGAATTTTTTGGAACCAAACATTAGAAAATTCACAGAAATCCTAAAATTCAATTTAAATATTACGTTCTCTTGAAAGCGCAGGGGAGAAAAACAAGAATTTCGAATAAATCACTAAATACAACCTAATTTTAGCGAATGTTTAATTGATATTTGAATGATTCAGATGCACTTAATCAAGTCTGGAATGTAACATTCCCTTACTGACTAGCGAAGAGGACAAGGCAGGCGTATTGTCTTATCTAATTTCGCTTTGAAAACTCTCTTAACTCACTTACCCAGAGAAAGGAGTAGAAAGTAAGGTAAATAATTAGACTTGGACCGTAGCTTCACTAATTGCACAATAAATGAAGACAAATATAAGCATGGCGAATGCCTCCCCCTACGATAGTTTCTCCCAACATCAGAGGCAGAATTTAAGAATTCTTAGACTTGGCTTGTTTCATTGGATTCGTTTTCTTAGTGGATCGTTATTAATGTGAACAGCACAACAGTAACGTGTAATTAAAGATTGTTGTATTTATGGCAAGGGGGGAAGGATAATTATTGTATTTTATCAGCTTATCCATTTGTTATTTGAATTGCCCAATCGTAATTCTATTTTGCTTCCTAGATGCGCAGCTGAAAAATTCTTGGATTTGAATGAAAAGATTCATTTCCCAATGAATCGTAATTAATTATGGCAAAATATAACTGCCAACCACAAATAAATAAAGTCGGTGATGGGAAAGGAATAATCACAACAATTTATCAGCTTCTCTCCTTATAGGATGAATTATCAATCGAAATTTAACTTGTTCCAAAAGCGAGATTGAGAAAAAAAAATTCGGATTTGGATAAAATAATTAGTTTATATAATTTATCTTTTTGTGAACTATTCATAATTTGAAAAGAGTATTTTTCAAATTTAAATAATTATAGCAATTTCGGTGCATAACGAAATGATAAATGCATTTTATCAAATTTCTAGATTATTCTAATTTCCTTCCATTATTTCTAGAAAACTTAGTATGATGCAAGTCCCGAAAAAATCCGTTTTGGGAGAAAATAATAGTTAATAAATTTTAGAAACACAATAATTTTTTTTGAAATTTTAGTTCATTCATGAATTATTAAATTTTTATCATCATTTACTTATCATCATCTTATTAAATTTAGCACTTAGAGGATGAAATTAAAAAGCTCAAATTCACAAAACATACAAGCAATACATTCAGAAAAGGAATACATGAATTATTTTATACAAAATCTAAGAATTTGTTAATTTAATACTATGTAATTGCTAAGTAAAAATAATTTATAGCTTTTAAAATCACGAAGAAGTGAAATTTATACAATGAAATAATTTTAATTTTAATGAAATTGAAAGTTTAAAAATATGTATTTGATTTTTGAATATTTCTTCAAAATTTCTATATAGTAAGGTACAAGTCATAGAAATCTTAGTTTTTTTTTTAGTTTAATCAAATTCAAATTTTTTGTGTTAAGCACTTTTTCATAAGACAATTTCTGAAAAATAACATATTTATTAATTCTTTTAATATAAACTTTGGAAAAAATTTTAAAAACTGTTTAGAAATTGTATATGATAGATTTGTTACAAATATATATATAATATAAGTGCCCTTTTAATAAAGTGTTGCTAATATTTCTAAAAGCCTATTTTCTAATGAATGATCCATATAATAGCTGTATTAAAATGATGTATAAAACTTCAAATTTACTCTTTTTTAAATTAATTTTGTACGTAATTAAACGTAAATTTAAAATATTTTACAGTAAATAACTGATTGCGAATACATATTTCAAAAAACTTGGAGCTTGAAAAAAATTATTTTAAGCCTATACAAAATAATTATTTTATATAGTAAACAATAAGATCACAAAAAATTACTTGAAATTGAACATATTATTCAACAGATAGGTTTGATTAAACATCCTTATATATATCGTATAAAGCATAGAAATTTCAAAAGATGTATAAGATGCAAATTATGAAAAAAAAAGCAATTCGACAATTTCGATAAATTATCAATGCGTATCTATACCCATAAAAATGAGCCATCCAACTTTTAATAATAAAAATTAAACAAAAAAATCGATTTGACAATAATTAATGCAGAGTGAAATTGATAAAAACATTTTCTGGAATTTTAATCTTCTATATAATACCATGAAACACCCAATTTCAGAAACCATAAATTCCCTTATAAATACCCATATTTCGAGGAGAAATGCATTTTTTAATAACAAATCTAATTTCTTTAAAAAAATAACATGATATATAATCTTGTTAAAACTGATAAAAGCACGCACGGAACATTAATATTCTATATAATACCCTAAAATACCCACTTTGAGAAACCATAAATTTCCCTCAAGTTCCATATTACGAAGAAAAATTCATTTTTTATGTCAAAATTAATATTAAAATTCTTTTATATATAATGTCAATGTAATTCATAAACATACGATCTGGAAATTTTATCTTTATTATAATACCCTGAAATATCTACTTTAAGCGATCATAAACTCTCCTTGAAATTCCCATCTTTCGAGGAGAAATGCCTTTTTTAAAGACAAAATTAATTTCATTAAAAAATAACATGATATATAACCGACTCAATCACTAAAGAACAAAAGAATATGAAAAACTTTAATGCAAACTCAAAAGACCGGCAAAGAATTCATATAAACATTAAAATATTGTCAATCAATAAAAAGGAAAGAAAAAAAATCACAGTTTTCAATACTAATCATGAATACCTGAATCAAAGAGCTCTTGGAGATAAACCTGAGTAGAATCTTCTCAGAATCGAACACTGCTTAAGCAACAGTGGCCGAAAAATTCCACCAAATATTCTCCCGTTCAGACATGTAATGTACTGAGGCTTACATCACAACACGTGGACTTACTTTACAGGAGCAAATCAGTCAAATTTACTTTAAAAAACTGGATATATGTGAGTGTTAATTCAGAATATATTCCATTAAAGGAGCTGTTACACTCGTCACTTTCATATTTAGATGATATCCAGAGGTGCTAAAAATCTCCGCATGGATAGAGAATAATTTACATTTATCCACTATGTCAAATTCTAAGAAAAATTCTAATTATTATTAATGTGTGGCAATATAAACTTTGTTATGTTAAACCACCAACCTATGTACATTTAGAGAACTATGGTACACTGATAGATATCCATTGGATTGAATGAGATAGTTTTCCTAGAGGGTGTTACCGGTGCCGGAGGGTTGTGTTGGGCGAATTGGCGGTGAAGGCGATCTTTTTCGGCCGTCCGCTCTTCGGTCGGGGCACCGATAGAAACTGCGGAGCTAGCGCCCGATGCTCGACTCGACGAGAGCCGGTGGCGATTCTGCGCACACACTACCTAGTTTGGAGGGAGCACACACATATTGAAAATGTAACGGGGAGGGTTCGGAGATTTTTTAGGGGGTCTGAATAAAAAGCCTGCCATTGATTTGATGTTTTTTTAGGGGGTGAAAAAGCGGGATCTCGGGACATGCTTCTGTAATTTTCATTGCCGAAGTTGTACTTTAAAGTTATATTTGATTTCATATACGTAATTGGGAAATAAACCATTTGATGGATGTAGGTTCATTAGTGAAAATGCATTAAGTATATGAAATTTACCATTATGCCAACTGTAATTTGTCAAATAATAAAATATGAAGTAAATAATTAAAATTTAAAAAATAGTTCAGAATCGGAATTTATCTCAGCGTTGTTCAATAAATATCGCTTGTTTCCTAATTATATTTGATTTCAGCTACGTAATTGGGAAATAAACCATTTGATGGATGTAGGTTCATTAGTGAAAATGTATTAAGTACATGAACTTTACCATTAAGCCAGCTACAATTTGTCAAATAATAAAATACTTATAAAGGCAATAATTAAAATTCAAAAAATGGTTCACAATCGGAATGTATATCCTTGATGTTCTATACATACCGCTTGTTTCAAAATTTCCTTTTACAGTAGTTTACTTGCTGAATGATAGTCCATTTTAAGTACCAACAAACATAACAAAGCGTCTTAACTGTATTCGGATCTGAGCAGCAGTTTGACATTATCGGAATAATCTACCTTATTTGAATTACGGCATTCAATAGGAAAGGGACTAGATTACAGCATGATGTGAAAGCAAATGAATAACTAAATTATTTTCATTAATTATTCCGAAAGTAATTAATCAATTAATAATAGTATAAGTAAATAATAAAAGTGATAAAGTAAATAATCAGTTTTAGATACAAAGGATTTATAAATATTAATTCTCAATTTTTTAACTAACAAATAATAATTTGAACAATATACGAATGATTTTTTAAAATCTTAAAATAAATTAATAACATATTAAGGATAAAAGGAGAAAGAATATTTCTTATTTAAAAATTTATTCTTCCAACACTCTGAATTAAAGGTTTTTAACTAAATAATTTTTTAGTTATTTTTATTTACAAATATGGATGATCAAAGAGAAGATAGTCACCCATAATAAAAAGAATTTGACAAATGAAATTTCATTGCAACTGATGCCTCTGAATAATTGCAGATATAAATTTTAATGAATAACTATACGTGAACATAAAGTTTAAAACATTTGTCAATATTATAAATAATCTTGCTAAGTGAAATTTATGAATTTTTAAACTGAAAGTCTACAGTGCTAATATTTTCAAAGAATCTGCTGGCTTATAGACAACTAATTAATCGATGATTTTGTAATCTGTATAGTAGATGAGCACAAGGAATCCTCGTTTAGTATCTTAGTAATTTAGTACATTTTTCCAAAAAATAAATGAACTCTCAGTGATTTAAAAAAATTGTGCCGTATAGCACCTTGCTTACATCGAATATTAAATAGGTGAGGCCAAATTTTGCATTTTCCAATTTGTATTCGATAGATGTATATGAGGAAAATGTTGAAAAATGAAAAATTAACCCAAATAATATCTTTGAAATTGACAACAACACAAGCTGCAAGATTTGTACTCGAAAGTCTCTTATGGATTCAAACAGACTCATAAATTAATAAATAGACTTAATTAGAGGACTTCACAGTTTTATGCTATAAAAAATTATGAAATATTTCTTTATTATATTTGAATTGACAATCCATAGAAGATAAAAAAAATATTAAATTTCCCTTCATACTATTTTAAACGTTGGAGGTCATGTACTTTTAAAGAGAAAAACCATAACTCGGTTGAAAGGGTTAATATAAGATTCAAATAGCAGCTAGTTGATATTATATTCATTTTGAAATATATTACATACGATTTCAGATTGTAATATTTAAACAACCTAAAATTTATACTTAAGATTAATTTTAGTAAAGAAAACACTTTTAAGGTTGAAAAATCCATTCTATTTTTCTTGAAGCATTCAATTTGGTTTTTATAAATAAACGACAACAAAATTATGCTTAATATGTTTGGATAGCTTTAAGAAATACTTGAGAACAATTAATATTATATTAATTAAGTAATAGGCCTTAAGTTATGAAAATCCTTTAATGAAAATTTCAAATTATATTTTCAGTAAATAATGTTATTTTTAAAATTAAGTTAGCAATTTTAATAAAAAATAAGTTTTCATTTGATGAGTGCCTCGTAGATATCCTGTGATGCGAAAAATTATTACTCTAACTAAAGAAAATAAAAATAAGATCTTTTTTTTAATAATTATTAATTCAACCATTAACTTAATTTGGTATCCAGAGAAATAATTTCAACCATATAAGAAGGGTATGAAAATTTTGCAAAAATAACTAAACGGGTGATTACAAAAAATTGTTGACAAATTATATATATATATACACTGAAGTGCCACTGAATTAGGGATACCTGTCTAGTAACGAGTTGGGCCTCCTCTGGCCTTGATAACGGCTGCCACTCGACGAGGCATAAATTCGACAAGTTTCTGGAAACGTTCTACGGGAATGGCTTTCCAACTATTGGCTAAAGCTATCCATAGTTCAGTAAGGCTCGTTGGTGCAGTGTGGTGGCATTTTACGCCTTGTTCCAAAAAATCCCAAATATGCTTTATAGGGTTTAAGTCTGGGCTTCTAGGTGGTCAATTTATGACAGAAAACTCAGAGGAATGCTCATCCAAACAACCAGTAGCCAATCGGGACTTGTGAGAGGTACAGTTGTCTTGCTGAAACACTCCATTACTTTGCGGATAACAGAACAGCATAAATGGATGGAGATGATACCCCAGCAACTCTACATACCGAATTGCATTGAGAGAGGTTGGTACAGACACCAATGATCCCAAACAGTGCCACGAAAAAACACCCCACACCATGATTGAGCCACCATGCCCTTGAACAGTTTCAACCTGGCATGCAGGATCCATGGCTTCATGAGGCTGACACCATATTCTCAACCTCCTGTCGGCGTTAAGTAGTCGGAATCGAGACTCATCACTCCATGCCACTTGTTTCCAGTCTTCTACATTCCAATCTCTGTGTTCTCTTGCTCAGACAAGACGTGCAGATCGATGGCGAGCATTGAGCAATGGTACTCTGGTAGGTCGACGACTCCTGAAGCCAATACGATTAAGGGAGCATTGCACAGTCCGTTTACTGACTCTTCGACTGGCACCTTCATTCAACTGGGTGGTAATTTGAGTTAAAGTTTGGCTTCGCTGGCTGCGTACTATACGACAAAGCCGTCTCTCACCACGCACTGGCACGGCTAATTGTCCTTTGCAGTTAGATCAATTGCTAGTTTTTTTTCCACCATTCACGTATTCTTGGTATACTCTTGACACTGTCGATCTTGAAAATCCCAGCTGTCTGACGATTTCGGAAATTGAATGTCCCATGCGTCTAGCCCCTACGATTTGCCCGCAATCAAAGGCATCTAAATCAGGTAGTTTACCCATAATGGCGATTCCAAAAACTAATCCAGAACAACCACAGTCCGCACTATATATGCAGTTACCACAGCCCCCTCTCTTGCGCATAAATGATGCGCAGTGCTACACAATTTGCATACCTCTTGCTATCTCTAATTCAGTGGCACCTCAGTGTGTATATATATATATATATATAGCCTGTTTATGGCTAGATTATTCCAAGTAAATGTGCCATGACATTATAAAATATATTTTCTGATGCTTTGAAACTAACGAAGTCTAAAGACTTTCGGTAACCTGCACAAAATCTTTTATTAGATCACATCTAATGTACTAAATTAATCAAATCAAAAAGTTAATCACATCAGATTAATTCATCACGCGGATATTCAGCGAAAACGAAATTTTTTTTTCTAGATGCATATCAATTAAAAACAATAGAAGCATTAATAAATGTTTCTTTCCTGCGATAATCCAAACTATATTTAGAACAAGCATTAATACATTTTTTTTTTTTGCTTTATCGTTTCTCTAAGTAGATCAGCCATTTCAGGGTGAAATACTAATTTTAGGATACTTTGAAGTCAAGGAAGTCTAATGACTATCAAAGAGCTATCGAAATATTCTTGCGTATATAAAGTCATCTAATGTATCTAATTAATCGCATCAAAGAGTTTGCCGTTACTTTGATGAATTATCAGAGACTATGAAGAAATCATATTAGCAATACGTGTCCATTTATACTGATCATTTCTGAATGCAAACATGTACTGTCTATTGCCACAAATTATTGAAGGTAGTAACAATAGTTATGACTAGAGCTTTGAAAAGTTTCTTATTGATATTCTTTCAAGGAACATGTATTCACTGCGTTAAAGATGAACAATGTTTATTAAATTAATAGAGTGCAGAGTTTTGTATCCTTTTCGGAACCCACACTCGTGTGATTTGGTTACATGTTAGAAGGGGAAAAAAAGGCAAAGAACTTATGGATAAAAAAAATTTCTGCTCTTGCTCTTGTCTCAATTTACTGCGATCATTTTTTTAAATTTAACAATGGTCTCGCATATTTTTTTAATATAATTTTTATCATAAAAGAGCACGGTTCTTGAGAAATTTGAATTGTGATAACAAAAAAAAAACTATTTCTAATGGCCCTTGTCATTGACAAGGTCGCTGACTAAAGAGTCATTGTGATTTAATCCGAATCGTGCGTTTCTAGTTTTTTCAGTAGCACCATCTATGGCAAAGAGTACGAGTTAGTTACTCACGCGTCACAACTATTTTTACGGGGCAGACTTCATTCATACATTTCATTAACTCATCTACAGATCGTAATTTATACCTGAATCAGAAAATGAATATCTCTGAACCAGTACCCTCTTCAACAGTACTATTACTCTTGACATGGAGGACTTTGTGACCACGACAGATTTATACACGTGCCAATCCCCATACATGTGGAGATTCTTCGGCCGGCGGGATTTGAACTCACAACCTACCGACTACGTTTAAATCCATTAGCATCTCTGAAAATATTTTAGTTGAAAGATCACAGTAGGATGCTCAATCTATTTGTTTCGGGTGGTTAAATTCATTGATGAGATCAAATATATTAAAAAAAAAGCTATTGATAGTAAAAATATTCTCACTTAATATGATTAAATATAAAATAGTAGAACTCGATTTCATAAAATAGTTTTTATTCTACTCAATAACCCGATATGCAACCGTATTGTCCACAATCTTACATTTAATCTTAGTGTGAAGAACACCTTCATGTAATCTACCAGTAATTACCTTAGAAATATTTGCATAGCATCATAAGTGTGTAATTCATATCAATGCTTATGAATATTAATGCTCATATTTAAACCGTGTAGCAAAACATATTAATGTGTTTTAAAAGTAACCATTCCCCAAGTGAACAACATACGAACGCAATAATTGCGTTGTTTTATCCTTGCTCATCATTAAAGTATAAATTCTTATTATAAACACAATGAAAGTGCCATGATGTTACAAACGAATAGAAAAATTTCTTTACATTGTAATAAATTAAATTCATTACTATTCTGAAACTCAGTGGCATCATAATGTTTCAAAATTTAAGAATTCGTTTTGCTTTCCACTGGCTTGTTGCATACTACGTCTAACGATTTATGCTTATCGTAATTTATAGAAAAAATGGTATTAGCATAGGATAAAGAAAGTAACTCCGAAAAAAAAATAGTATCAATTGTTGTATATCATCTCTGGCAGAAGACACTAGTCAAGCATGCGTTACAATACAGTCCAGACTTCTAAACTCATCCTTTGAAACACCTTATGTTCTCAATGACCAAAAGACATAATTCGGAAAGCGACCATCGATTAGTAGGAAGTAGGAAAAAATGGTATTAGCATAGGATAAAGAAAGTTACTCCAAACAAAGCAAGTAATACAAATAATAATCACTACTAATAAAAATACTTATCACTAAGGCAATCAATAAATATTGAATACCACTTTATGAATTTTAAAATTCTAAACTAATAATAAAGAAAAACAAAAGTTAGAATATCAAGTCTAGAGCTAGCAAATATATGCTGCTGAAGGCAAAAATGTGTACTTTGGTGATTACTTTCAATGAATTAAAATTTTTTGAAGAGTTTGATGTTTGCTGCGATGCCTTTGGAAAACATTTTTGTACCAGCAATATTTTGAATCCCCAGTACAAAAATGAAAGATAAGTAGTAAAAGTAGAAAGATTTCACAATTGATATTTCAATATCAATTAAGGTATCTTTATACTTTTTTCTGAATGCCGTCTATTATTCATTTATTTGTAAAACTTTTGACAATAGGTTTGATTATTACAATGAAATAGCCATTTTCAATATTTCATTAATTATTTAATAACGTTTATTTTTCCATTATCGAAAGAAAAGTAGAGTGTTTATATTTATTATATGCTCAATTTATATGATAAAAATATATATTACAGTAAAATATTTCATGCAGTTAGAAAAAGATAGGGTGTTTTCCAGATAAAACTTTTATTGACATTACGATAGCGTTGATTTCAACTCTATCAGAAAGAATGATACACAATAAATAGGAGTGTAGTAAGAATGTTAAAATAAATTTAATATGAATATGGATTCAAAATTTCAAAAATATCATTTTGGATTGCATATTTTTATCTTTAAAGTCCTATTTGGAAATTCAGAGTTTAACAGCCTGTAATTTAGAGCATCAAGTGGTGCCCCATTCATTAATCTTTATTATTTGTACATATTTATTAAATATGTTTGTTTGTAAATTCTGTAGTACTGAATTTCACAAATTCAACTATCTCCTCTTTATTGATATATATATATATATATATTAAGAATGTAGAGTCTCGGCAGTTTCTAATAATCTTAATCAGTAATTTAACTTTGCCTGAAAGTAAGAAACAGAATTTAAAATATTATCTCGCAGAATAGAAAATCTATCATTTTCATAGCAGAATTTCTTTGACTTTTTATTTGAAAATCTTTACAAAGGTTATGTCTTGTGAGGTTTCAATAGGATTGATAAAATATAAAATATATAAGTATTTAAATAGTTAGTGTATGACGCGACGAAACAATTACTTTTTACTGAATTTTCTTATTTGCTACTTTGAAGATTCTTAATACCGAATGAGATCAAGTGTAACTTTCAATGTTCGACAGAATTAATGTTCTTATGATTTCCCTCAGGGAGCAGGAACTATTCATGATCCAAAATATAAAAAAACGAGGTTTATATTTGTTAAATTATGTTAAGAAATTCTTATTTTTGTTTTCCGTTACATAATTTACTCGATTTTTTTAATTTCATCATTAGCGAATTAGAAAAGTTCATTTTGAATTCAATTTATTTGTTTTTAATACTTGAAAATAGATAGAGTTATTTTTAATGCAAAGCATTTGTGAAAAAAATACATTCGAATATATTTCTCTGAACTTATTTTTATTTTTAAGTCAAAAAAACCCTTCCAAAATCTTCAATTTTTGAATATTGCAACAGCTTCATAAATGCATATACACAAATGTATAAAATATTATTCAAACGAAAATTGGATGAAAGAATTTATTCTCCGATTAATAGGAAAACGAGGGAATTTGTCTGTTATCAATATTCGTATGAGAGGCAACATTCTTAAAAACACCAAAATAAATTTTCGAAAAAGAGAAAACAGTAGAGTCCAAATCCTGTTTCGTGAAAAAAGTGATGGAGGAACAGATTAAATAATAATCCTATTTCGCAGCTCTCCTGACATACTATTTCTTACTTCAAATCACGAAAAAAAATTCTCAAATTCTCAAAAGAAAAAAAAAATTGCTCTTAAACGCATAGTTAAATACAAAAAGAAAAAAAATCACATTTCGCTTTCAAAGTCTTATAAAATAAAGTTATTATTTAGAAAGGTGGTTAAAAATTGTTATATGTTGAAAGTCTTTTGAAAATACGACTTTTCTACTTTTAAATAAGATAGAATAATTGTTGAATAAAATCGTGGTTGTAATGAAAACAAAATGCATAATCCAATTTTAACGCATTTCATTAATTTTTGAACCATTTGTTCAAAAATCAATGAATTAGTAAAATTACAATTATTTATTGTTAATACTTCAGTTTTGATTATTATTTGTATATATATCGTAAATTATATATATTAATCACCTTTTTAAAACAGAATAATCATGAATTTTAATTATTACAAATCAAATTCTGAAAGATTTTAACATCATTACCTTTGCAAATGTATAAAATGCAAAAAAATTAACATACCAGGCTATCATGAATGAATGGAATATTAAACATTTATATTTTCTGAATTATTAACTGTGATACAGGAAAATAAATCAAAACGGTATTTTTTAAATTGCAAATTTTCTATGTGTGCAACAATTCGACAACAATAATAAACAAACATCTAATCTGCAATCATATTTGCTCCATTGCCAATGGCATTGGAACAAATATGCTGCATATATGCAGCATTGATGCGTTTTATAAGTTCGCCGACTATGTTCGGCAATAGAATCTTCTATAAAAGATCTTTTGATGCAACTTTCAAAAAATAACATTTGGTTAAGACACCGCGATCTGGGTGGACATGTGATGAAGAATAAATTAGTGCTACTTTCTCGCATTGTGAGCATTTTTCCTTTAGGTAGCTAAGAAAATCCAATTCCTTATGATATGGAGCCACATCTTGTCGAAAAATAATATTTCATTTTCCTGTAGCGTAGTACATAGTATAGCGTAGAAATAACCATATCTCTAATATGTGAGATAATTTCAACTTTGAGTGATGTTGAAAACAAAATTTGAGGTGTTTTCTTCATTTTCATGCCCCACTATTTACTATTAAGTAAAATAATTTTGTAAGTATAAATTGTTAAAACACAACCATTTATTTGTGCTAATTCTCTAAGTATATGGCTATATTAATTAATCATTAAATAAACAAGTACATGCTGTTATAAAGTCTTTGAAGGGATAAATATTTCAATTTAATTAATTTTTTCTTAACATATTCACTTTAGTTATTTCCATCTTATCTCTTTATTTGAAAATGTTAATGTTTCCAATCCTCAATAAAATATTTAAAATATTAAAAATTGAAATATATATATATATATGTATATTTTACTATTTACTATGCTTTAAAATTTTTCAAATATATCTCAGTAATCTGTCTATAGAGGATGGTGATAACAAGTTCTGAAATGTAAAGAATAAATTGTGCAAATTGCAACTTGGAAATAATAAAATCTTTGCTGCATATTACAAATCTTGAATAAAAAATGAAAATAAACATGTAAAAAAAACTTAACTACAGAAATGTTACTAAGTACTACATTTTGTAAAACCAAATTATTTATGATAATTACTACTGTTATTTATCGTTAATTTTTAACTCAGTTCTACAAATGTTCTAAAATATCAAATTTAATTTTTTCCAAATTGTCTATTAGGTGAAGACTTATTTGGAATTAAAATTAAATTAATTGAAATTATGTACATTAAAAATATTAAAATAATGAATTAATGGTACGAATATCATATGGGAGATTTTACAATACTCCAACAAAGAGAAATTGAGAGAAAATCTTTTACAAAATTTTATTTACACAAACCACGGAACAGTTAAAGAAAAAAAATAGATAAAATGTTTAACATGTAAGTGTAATAAATATTGTAAATAAATGAAAATGCCAAAATGTAACCAGTATTAAAACGCAGTCAAATGTAGTAAATAATAAAATGCAGCAATTAGAATGTAGTAAATGATAAAATGTAGTCAAAAATGTAAATTCAAAATGTAGTTAATATTAAAATGTAGTCAAAAATGTAACTATTGGGTCGTTCGGAAAGTAATTTTGTTTTTTCCTGACAAAGGATTTAATTGCATTTTTCGCACCCAATTTCATACTTAAACCTCAAAATCATTTTATGTTTTAAGAGCTGATATAGCAAGGCTTGAGTGTGAAAAAGTGCAGCTGATTCTTCGCAGTAGTTTTTGGATGGTGCCCTTTTAAATATGGAGAGCAATAAACAGCATTTTCGTCACTTTTTTCTTTTTTGCTATATAAAAGGTAAAAATGCTGTTCAAGCCAGAAATAAATTAGCCAATATGTGTGGAGAAGATGCGTTAACAGTACATCAGTACCAGAACTGATTTGCAAAATTTTTCCTTCAAATGAGGAGGCCAAAAACCACCTCGATCATTTTTTTTTACAGCAAAGACCAAAACTTTTATGAGCGTGTAATCATGTTACTACCAAAAATATGGCAGAAGGTATTAGACCAGAATGTCAATTTTATAATTTAATAAATAATTTATTCATTAAACGAAAATTTCTTTTCATTTTGACAAAAAAATACGAAATTACTTTCCGAACAACCCAATATTAAAATGTATAAAATAACAAAACGTTGCCAAAAATGTGAAGTAAAAATGTAGTTAATATTAAAATGTAGTCAAAAATATAAGTATCAAAATGTAGTCGAAAAATGTAAGTATCAAAATATAATCAAGAAATACAATTATCAAAATATAGTGATAAGTATTAAATATCAAAATGTATTAAAATGCACAAAATGTTATTTTTTATTAATCAATTCTACGAAATTTTTATGAAGCATGGAATTTAAAGAATGCAATCGTCTTTTGGGATAAAATTGTTTACCTCCAACCAATAGGTCCTTATTATATTACCGGATACAAATTGAGTGTAAAATGTAAGAATCAAAATCCAACTTCCGTTATCAAATAGATTATTAAAAAAGAGAAAACAGGGTGCAATGAATATTTATCTCCTGCATGTTTATCTTTCGTTGATCACTATACAATTAAAGCTGATATATCATCGGAAAGTAATGACAATATCCAAAATATAGTAGTCCATGTCATGTTAAAGGTTAGATTCTTTTTATTTAGATTTATTAAACTCGTTATATTCCTCATCCTTTGATTTTCGTAGACGCTTCTCCAAATAAATAATGTATTCTAAACATTTCGAAAAACAAATAACAATCAAAGTAAGCTATGGAATTTCCTTTCTTATGATGTAGAATGAATGAAATATCACTCGGGAAATCAGACTACGCTTCAATAAATGTTGTTTTTCTGTTGGAATATGTCTGCTGAGCTCTAAAGCAATTTTACTAAGATTTATTCCGATAAAAATGAAAGTTAGAACATAAACAACGTCACGTTAACTTTATCATATATCAAATAAAAACCCATCTATAGTTATCCTTCTATGTGGAATTTACTATATATTGAATTTAAAATTTATATAAAAGGAATGCGAAATTCTTTGTTGAATCAGTGTATTCGAAATTATTTTTTGAAGTCAGCTTTTTAAATTTTTATTCATGAATTTGTTTATCTTCAATCGAATTCTATGTTTTGATTATAATTTTACATTCAATTCACCAAACATGTGAATGTATATAATAAAAAAATTTCAGTGTAATTGTGACTTTATACTGAATTGAATATTCTGAAGAAGTTCACAAAGATATTATAAAATACAATTACAAAGGCAATTCAAAAGAGTGAATAAAACAAAGATCCTTCAATTGGCTAATTATTTTTTCTAAACAATTTAAGCTCTGAAAAATGACATTTTAAAGAAAATATATTGTTATTTTCACTATGTAATCAAATACATGACATTTCAAGACATTTATATGCTGATTTTATATATTGAGCTCAATGTTAAGGATAATGTAACTAAGCATATATTATTAACTAGCTAGTACTTGGGGCGTTGCTGCGCAGAAGAAATAATTTTAAAAATATCGCTTGAATTTGATGAAGTTATCTTGTTTAATTAAGAATGATATTTATTTTCTTGCTGGCAATGAATACAGTCGTTGAAATTGTAGGATATATAAAGAAGAATCATAAATAGTATTTCCTCTATTTTTATTATTCTATTGTACCAATAAATATTCATTTTTATGAATTCTTTAAAATTGTAAAACTTGGTGCTCTTTCAGAATGGTAATGAAAGAAACTATTTATTGTATCACGTGATTCGTTTAATATTCGTTCAGTTTTCCCATGTTTAATATTAGAAAATGTGATTAAAATATTTTCTTTTAAAATTGATTAAACATAGAAATATACCATAAAATCTTTAATATATTTGAAAAGCCAAGTTTTCGAAAACTAAGATGGTTCAAAATTATGTGTACTATAATATTTTCACTATGAAGTTACTGCAAAAAATGCGAAAATTTTATTAAAATTTTACTTAAAATTTCAAACCTATAGGATTGGTTACCCTAAAACTCTCTCGCGCACTTTCTAAGAAAACCATTACCTCAGAGAAAGGCTTACTTTTCGCTAACAATAGCTACGAAATATTAACCATTAGCATGAATTTATCATCTTTACTGAATATGCTGTGTCTCCTTGGCTAATTATTTGGTGGTTAATCCTTAGTTAATAGATGCATTTATTAGACCTGAAAATATTTTTTACACTTTAGATAACTGTATTATGCCTATAACCTTCGGGTAAGTGCAATCCATATGCTGTTGAGGTTTTATCGGAATCATATGAGTAGTACAGCAGTGCATAAGAGATATACAGACAGACATTAATTTTTATTTACATAGATGGGAATCGGTGAAGATTACGAATCAAATTATTATATGTTTCTCGGCATATAATATGTCATTTGTTTATTATTGAATTAGATGAATGAGAGAATGAGATGAGATTTATTTAAATTGTATATTACTGTCTTATTGTAGATTACCATCCTCCTAAAAACATCAATTTATAGTGTGGTTATAATAAAACGTCCCGTATAAATAGCATCATATAAAGCAGACATGCGAACGGATTTCAAAGAAAAATGGTATTTAGAATATACAAGAGATGCGCTCACGTAAGATAAAAAAAAGTAGTTCCAAAATGTCCACCAGAGGGCGATTTTTCTGTAAAAACCTTAATTTTAACATAATAAATTACCAAAGCGGAATAGAGAAGCAGATTAAGATTTATTGACTAACTAATGATCACTTTGTCATCGAATCATATTAAATAAAGCCAAGGGAAATCAACAATGCGCTGTTTGAGAAAGACAATAGAAACAAGAACAGACTAAGACGAAATTACACAAGAGGAGGAGCTGTTAATCGTGTCCAGGATAATGTATGGAAAAGTGCTCCATGTGATACCCTCATTCACCTGCAAAATTTCAAGTCAACAACAGGTCGTAATTAATCAGTTGTGATGCTTCGAACATGAAGCATTATGGAGTTATTTAAATCATTCAATGTCAAACCGTCGCAACAAGATATCATAATAATTGCAGCTGGAAATGTCGGTATAAAACATGACAATGACTGCCAACGTTTCTTATTCTAAACGGTTTTCCACAAGCTTCCTCTTCACTAGCTTGTAAATCACGACATTTTTTTTTCTAGAATTGACGGCTTTATTTAAAATTTATTACTCTTAATTTTTTTTCTGGATTGTTAATATAGTTTCTGTAGTCCACTTTGGGAGTTTATTGTGTTGAACTTAATGTTTTTCCAAAAAAAGTGCCCTCTGATGAATATTTTGGAACTAAACATTTTTTTTTTCGAAATTCCGTCAGCGCATCTCGTGCATAGAATAGATACGAAATTTCTGTAAAACCCGTTCTATGTACCAAGAATACATCAGAAATTATTTGAGTTTTATCGAGAATCTCTTAAACCTGCACAACCAAAATCAAGTTTTTAGACCATTCATATTTTTAAAACATAGTTTTGTAATAAAAACACCAATCACATTAAATAATAATACAGGAAAAACTTATTATCAACATTTATACAGAGAATTTTGTATTTCTGCATCTCTATTCAACATTCAAGGCAAACAGCCAATTTGATTTCTTTGTGACTTCGAAAATGAATTACAATTAATCTTCTTGTACCATTGAAAATTCACCTGTTACAATAACTAATGAATAGTTCATATATATCTACTATTTCCTTCTATGAATCAGTAGAGGAATCTAAATATTCTCATAATTATGTAACCCAGCATCTTAACATTTCAGTGACGTTAAGTTAATATTTAATATAATTCTGATTAATGAATTACTTCGGATTGAGCATATTTTATTAGAGACTTAGAATTAAATATCAATTATTAGTTTATATCATAATGATATAATAACCAGTAACAACAATCAGCATTTTATTTTATATTTATAATATAATATTTAAATATATTTATTTTATTTTATAATATAATGCTGAATTAAATAAATAAAATTCCAAGAAAAATTTAATAAAAATGGAAATTTAATTGCACTTATTGATTTCATAATAATTTCATTTTCAATCTTTGAATTTTGAGAAAAGGACCATTATTATGAACCTCAAACTGATTTGAAGCTAGTTAATAAGTTTGTTCGACAAAAAATTACTATCAAAACGGCATTATAATAAATTTTTTTAATGCACCTTTAATTATGATAACGTTAAGAAATATTAATTTTTCGAGAAAAACACTTGCCACATTATAAGCATTCCAATACACGATTATTTGTCAAGAGAAAATAAAAACTAAACATCTCTAATAATACTACAAAAGTTTACATTTATAAATGTTTAGAGTGTTTTTTTAATTGATATATCTAAAAAATAGAACTTAAATTGCTTTGAAAGAAGTGGTGTTCAGATGAATGGTGTTTATTGTTACTTATGGCAAATATCATAGACAAGCCGGCTGAATCTGTCAGTGATTTGAACCAAGTTTGTACAATAGCATCTGAGGGTAAAGGCTCTGAGTACCGGAGGGTAGACTGACTTCCAGCTCATATGAAGGTGACATACTAGCTCATATGACTTGGGGGGATATGTCACACATCTCACAGATACAAGGCAGAGTAAAGAATAGCCATACCCACACTAGAACTCGAACCCGAGAAGCAAAGGTAACCGGAAAGAAGCCCTGTGCCTAAGCTAGGACGGTGAAAGAGTAATTTTGAAGTCAAGAAATTTTAATACTTTATTCTAAAATAAAAAATTGCTTTAAAATATAAAATAATTCATCTCTATTTGATTATTTTAATTGAATTTATGCGTTTCAAAGGTGTTATTTTTTTGCTTTTATATTTCTTCCACATATATCTTATTTAATCCCGCATGGAACATTAGTTTTCACAAAAATTCCAAAACCTTTTCGAAATCGCAAATTGATCCACCAATCTGCAGAGTGCGAAATCTCAATCCTTGATGACCACCACGTCACGGACTTAATTCAAGCGGAACCAAGTCTCATTATCCGATCTTAATGCACATTCCAGGAAATCTTAGCCGGACATTCCATCGGACACGTACGCTATGAATCAAGCACTTTGCTTTGATGATAGGCCATCACAGAAATATCCAGGATAAATTCATTTTTATCTGGTCCCTATTTCATTCACATTGTCCATTCGCCTCACGATCTGGCAGCTCGAATACCTCGCCTTCTGGAACTTCTTCTCTTCGATTTTTTTTATTTATTTTTCCTTCTTTCTCCTTATTCTTTGCCCCCTCCCACTCCCCTTTTTCCCCTTTTTCCATCCTTTCTTGCCTTTTCTTCTTATTGGGGCGTCATCCACTGAATTCTTAGCATCTCTCTCCATCGGCCGCAATTCTGTTGCAATTTCAGTAATACTCGTTTTTACGTTTGTGTTTTGCATAACAGTTTCGCAAGTGTTTCAATTTTTTTCACACAGCCTACCCCCCTCCAAGCATTTGTTCCCTGCGTAATGATGGCTGTATCTCGAAATCAGCATCTCGCTCATGTTTTTATCTTCTTCATTGGAGGAGAAAAAGAAATAACATTCATTTCTTTTGAAATTAGGAGAAAATTAGAAAAAAAATATCATCGGAATTGTTTGATTGTTAGTTCGAGTTAATATAATAGGATAATGATAAATATATTCCATCTTGAGAGCTATATACCTATATGTATGTACACATGCAAAAGAAAAAAAATTCTGAAGGTATCAGAAAAGAAATGTTTGTCTTTTCGTACGTCATGTCCACTATGTCACTGTTATTCATTTGTTTAAGTGTAGACAGATAGATCCTGAGAAATTTGGGATAGGCATATTCAGCTATTACTCACTTATTAAAGATTAGATAGATAGTTTCGGAGCAGAAATTTAAGATAATTAGACTCCGCTATGCTACAATTACTTATTGACTAATAAGCACATAAGCTTCTCCTGAGAAACTTAGGGTAGATGCACTCAGCCATGCTTCTATTAATCGTTTACTAAAGTGTAGATTGATAGCTCTCGAGAAAATTAGGATAGACATATTCCACATATCACTATTACTCACCTACTGAAGTGTAGATTGATAGTTCTCGAGAAATTTAGGATAGACATATTCCACTATATCACTATTACTCACCTACTGAAGTGTAGATAGATAGAACCTGCAAAACTTGAGTAGGACATATCCGGTATGCTGCTATTATTCGTTCATTAAAGCACAGATAGATAGCTGGTGATAAACATATTCCGTTAAGCTACCATAACTCACTCACTAAAATGTAGATAGCTCTTGGAAAATTTGTAGAAATATTCCCCTACGTCAATACTACTCACTTATTAATATTTAAATACATATCTACTGAGAAATCTGGGATAAACATACTTCGCAATGCAACTGTTACTTATATATATATATATATATATATATATATATATATATATATATATTCAGAGACATCTGGATATCTGGGATAGATGCTACTATTATTTACTTACTGAAGTGAAGATAGGTTACTCTTGAGAAATCTGATATACATATACTTCACTATATTACTTTTACTCACTAAAGTGTTGATAGTTTCTGAGAAATTCTGATAAACATATTCCTCTATGCTGCTGTTACTAACTAAAGTATATAGACCTCAGAAATTTGGGAGAGACATACTCCGCTTATGCAACTATTTCTCAATTACTAAAATAAAGATAGACAGCTCCCGGAAATATGGGTGAGACATACTCTGCCATGCAACTATTTCTCACTTACTAAAGTGTAGATAGATATCCTCTAAGAAACATAAGGTGGACGTACCACTATGCTGATACTATTATTATGAAGTTATAATTGTATTTTTATTAATATAAATTAAACTATTGTTAATAAACTATTAAATACCATATAATTCTTCCTTAAAACTATGATGACGAGGTGAAAGTATTTCCGTTTACCGAAAATATTTATAGGACATGCTTAATGACAGATTTTCATTTATTTTTAACATATCTATGATGAAAGTATTCAGACGAAGGTAAAAAATTACATTTCGTAGAGAAACATCCGAAAAATATTTACATAGCGGTAGATCAACCAAAACATGGCTTATTTATACTTCGAAAGATATGAGTTCACCAACTTGCAAAAATTTGACATGTAAGGTAAATAAAACTGACGCCTGTATGTATAAATATGTATACATTTCACAAAGGAAACTCAGAGATTTTAGCAGAGTTTAAAGGAAACTGTTATTTCGTTTGTTTGAAAAATACATTTTTATTTTTATTTTCTGCGCATTTGATTTTTGTGTTTTGGAATTGGTGGTATTAACAAGTTGCAGTGGAACTGCATATCGTAAATATAGTAATATATATAACATTATTACAAACATTTCGCTTTAAATTTGATATCAAAAAGGTTTTTAAAGTTATTTCGATGTTTATAATAAAAGCTGATGTATGAGCTATATATTTTTATTTTAAACTATGAAGAAACTTTTGTTTCTACAGCAAGATTCAAAAATACTGTGTTGAACTAATTGCAAATACTGTTTATAGCATTATAAATGAAGAAGCAAAACGAAAGTCAAATTTTACTGTGACGTAAGATAGCTAATTTTTTATATAAAATTAGTTCACATTTTTCAAGTAGGGTTTAATCATTCTAGTGCTACAAAAGCTGTCTTTCCTCAATGAGAGCTGTTTTGTCTCCTTGAAGGAAGTAAAATATTATTAGATAATATGTAATTCGTCTTTTATACAAATCATGCTAAAATAAATTATCAGTAAGTATGCAAATTATTAAGAATGACTCGAAAGTAAATGAAAACATTTATTGGTCAACAAAATAAGCAGTTGTGATTTGAAATTATTTATTGGCTAATTAAATTTGCTGCTGTAACTACATTTGGTTTGTAGAGTCACGATTTTAAAATGCAGTTCAAAAAAAAAAAACGTTTACAAGAGCAGCAAATAATAAATCTATTGGAATCAAATGACATCCAACTAGTGATAAGTAAAATTTTGGATAAGCTAGTCCGATCACTTCGACGTCTGATTGTTCAAACTTAATGATGCTATCAAAAAGGATCCAATGACTATTTTATCAAAATAAATATAATTAATATCCGATTACAAGACCCCTCTGAAAAAAGGTAGTCAGTTTCTGGGCTTCCTAGAGTGGATCAATGAGTTGAAGTCAGATATCAAGTAGAATGAAGATTTTTAATCTTGGATGTTGAGATTTTCCAATACAGACACTGCATGACTAGAGAAGAGAAAGAGGAGATATGAAGCTGAATGGAAACAATGAGAGATGAACAATTTAAAAAAAAAATTAGCAAACGATAATGATAATATCAGATCAGGTGTCATTTTTATTTGATTTTAACTCAAAATTAGGAGAATTGTAGTTAGATATCACTGTTCATCGCCATAAATCCATACAAAAAAGGAAAAAAGCACCAGTTACAAGAGTGTAGTAAACCAAAAGATTACTTTTTTTCCTCTAATAGAACTAAAGGAATGAGGAATGGAAATCTTCTCATGTTCTTTGAACACTATCTGACAAAGGCTGTGCATCACCAGAAAAACGAGAGAGAAAGAGTCGAAACTGTATGTAGACAAGACAACGTACGTGCTTTTATCATGGAAAGGTTATTATTGCTCATTTAGCGTGGTGAAAATTGCTATATAATTATAATATAACGTGAAATACTTTATGTGGCAGAATTAACTATCATTTTAAACCTTTTCTCAAATAGAGTAGGTAGAATCTAAAGACTAGTAAAGAGGTCTTTAAGACTTTCGAATAAGGATTGAACATTTCTAGAGAACGGGCTGAGAGAAATTCTTCTTATTGTGTAGGCGGATATAATTATCTATAGATCATTACTGTTATCAGTTTGAACAAGTGAAAGTTTCCAAACAGGTATATATAATGTGAAATACTGTTCATAGTTATAGTTATATGGAAAAGGAAGTTACGATTGAAGGAAATAAATTTGGTTAGCATATTTCAGGCATATATTTAAAATAGACACGGAAGATTAAAATTGCAAATAAATAAATAGAGTAGGTTAAAACAAAAAGAAATAAAGTGAACAGTTCTTGGTCTCTGAAACAAATCTAATTAAAGAAAACTATCGAAAGTCCAATTTGATGTGACGGAAGGGCAGACCAGGTACAAAAAAATCCGGATACACTGGACTTCTGAGAGCTCATTTATTTTCTCCCCAACACCAGGAGACAAAGTTTTTATACCAAACTCACTATTATAATAAGAATTTTCTCTCTTCGATTTAATAATTAAACCCTCCATTTATATAAAACCATACATAATATGATCCCGGCAATGGTCAATGAAAAATGCTATTCTTTTTATTACTATTTTATTTTTGCAATTTATATTTTGCATACGACTCGTAGGAGGATCATTGTAGAAACTGATTTCTAAACTCTTGGCAATGCTATCAATGCAAAGTCTTACTTATTTAAACTTATTTAATTTCTATAAAAGAAAACTATGCCAGATAGTATGGTAGCCGGATTGACGAGAACCGTACATTCGGCAATGTATTGTAATTGTTATTGAGACGCCAGTTTAATGCATCCATCACAAATAAAGCAATTCAAATTGAAGATTTAAAAAACTGATATTCCGTTTTTAAATTCTATTTTACAGTAAATTTAAAACAAATCGAATATTTTTTATTTTATTTTATATCCCATTACACCTTAAAAACTGCTTGTTAGAAACATGAATTGATATGGAAACACTTGTTATGTATATGAATATGAGACATGAGAAATTCAATCATAAGAGGTAAAGAATACACAGCCGGAAATTTCTTCAACTGTAGAAATCTCGAGCAAGACGAAATGAGTGAATGGCAGAGGGGAAATTAACTTAAAGCACTCCTTCGTTAGGTGAATTAGGTGACATCCGAAACTAAAGGGTGCCGTTAAAATATCGATTGTGTTTCGCCATCCAGCGAACATTTCCGGACTTAGTCCGGAAGATAATTTCTGCGAAGTTTCCGCAAATGAGTTTAACGGAAAGGATCTCGGAAGGGACATTATTCTAAAAAGAGATTTGTCGCCTTTAATTAAACGTTACGTTTTTGGTACTTCACTGTAATGGAAAGCCACACAGAGAACGTTTTATTTTCGCCATTTTTTCCCCGCCCGACTGCTCGCAATTGGATGCGTTTAATATTGTGCTCGGCTGCCACAGAGAGGTACTTTGGAATTAATCACCCGAAATTGATTTCAATCAATTCATCGAGATACCTTTAATGTTTTAATTTGCTTAATGTTGATTGAATAATTCACAAACATGACATTTTTTGGCTTTTTTTTGTCCTTTGTAGCCCTATAAAATCGAGATTATTAAAAAAAATTAATGTAATCTGTTATTACAAATTTCAAGTTATCGTGCCAAAAACTTTATTTTTTTTTAAAGTTATGGAGAATCAATCCGACAAAAAAACATCATGTTCTCACAAGACTCATATTTAGATATCACTAACGTTTAGAAGAACACGGTGGTTTTTGACCATCTAAAAATCAATCAAATTCTTTAAAAAATTTCATGCCAGAGTTTTTTTGTTTTTTTTGAGTGTGGAAAATTAGATTTAACTGATTTTAAAAATCGTGTGACTATAGATAATGCATGTGTCCATATTTAGAAAAAGGTGGTTTTTCTCCTATCTCAAAATCATTCGAGCTCCAAACATAATCTCTAAGCTACTTTATTTATTTATTTTATTTGCGAGATTCCAGTTTAACCTGGTTTGGCGAATACTGTATTGCACAATCGTCAATTTTTAGAGAAGCGATGATTTCCTTCATCTAAAAATCGTCGAGTTGGAAAACTTTTTTGCGAAATAGAAAAATTTTAAATTTAAATAAAATTATATCCAACTTTTAATTAATACCCTATTTTTTCTCCTTTGTGCTTCTTCGAGCAGTAACTTCTTATAACAATGCCCTTTATGGGTAATATAGGAGAATCAAATACATGACGGACATACCCGCCAAGTTAAAACGTTTATAAGGCGATCAAATGTGGCAATCTTCTTCACCACTTGCCATAACTCCAAAAGCAGAAAAGTGATGCCTCAAAAGCGATAAATAGCCAATGTTCTGCTCATGCATTTTGAAGTTTCAAAAACGACAAACGAAAACATCATATTCTCACATGATAATAATAATGACAATCTTAAACAAATGTCCAATCATTTTGTTAGGCGGTATAATTCTTGCAATGGCAGTGTTTCACCAAGAGGCATTTATATTACAGGGATGATACACTTCAGTCATGGGGGTTGTTTCTCTTTTCCCTGTTTGGTACAATAAAGTGCAAGTCTTGGTACGCTAATTTGGATGATGCGTCGTACGTCTGCAGAAAGAGTGAATACCTGAGCAGCGCTGTAATATGGGGCCATAATAGTTTATTTTTTGATTTTTTCTTTAAAGTTATCATAAAAATACAATAATTATATCCATAAATTGATTTCCAAGAAACTTGATTTAATAGATAAATAAAAGTGAGAAAATCTCCCAGTTGGGCAGTATAATCCTTTTAACTGTACTGCACCACCAAAAGATCTTTACAATATGGAGATGAGAGACTTCAGATAGGATGATTGGTTCTCTCTTCTCTGATTGGTACAATATACAATCATTGCGCAAGGTTGTTACTAAGCAGTTGGATGACTTGTTGTAAGTCAGCATAAAGAGTAAACACTTGAGCCACGGTGTCATCTGTAGTAATCCACATTACTGACTCTCGGTCCCGCCCACTTGGAAATAGATACTGAATGACAGGACCAACGCGACAGCAACACTGGCGGAAACGATGGTGGAGTCTTGAGGACCCTCACCAGTCATGGTACAACCCTCCTCGTAAGTTCGTCCCGTCATCGATGGGAGGAGCCAAATCCCACACCTTTTGTGGACCTACCGGGTTGACGAGATACAAACACCATAGTTTGGTATTATTTTGGTATTCCATTTGGCCAATATGTTTGGTATTCCATTTGGGAAACATCTCATCCCCGATAAAGAGGTGCTCCCAGGGGGTCTGTAATTTGAGATATAAAGTTTTTTTTTTAATTCTTTGGCAGATTTATAAAATCGGTATCATTAAAAGTATAAAAATGATTACCATAAACAGCTTTTCAATGAAAATTAAGACATCCTGGTTATGCAGTATACATAACGAGATAATATATGCAGTATATATTACGGTTCTTAGAATGGCACTGTCTCATCAAGAGGCATTTACATTACACGGATGGAAAACAAGGTATGGTGGTTTGTTCTGTCTCCCCTGGTTGGCACAATAACGGTGTCAGGCATTCTACACTCACTCGGATGACGTGTCGTACGTCTGCATAAACAGTGGACGCATTACCTACATTAAAATATGGGGAATAGTTTATTTGCTATCGTCCCTCTTAATTTTTCATAAAGATTTTTGGTCAATCAAATTATCCTGGAAGCTATTTCAAAGAGGTAGAATTCAGTTCAGATTCTTAAAATTCTCAGTACTTGACAAATAAAGAATATGTGCTGTAGACAAATAAAAAATGTTATTTAATACTTTTGTTTCAATTTTTTAAGAATTGGCACGAATTCTTCATGTGGATTAATGATATTTTTGAGGCCTTCCAAAAAGAGATGCTAACAATTTTAAAATCCAGATTCATTTATATGCTATATTTAAAAGAAAAATGATTTCCATTTCATTGCTCATATCCTTAGGTGAAAGTTGTGATCTCTTAATTTACAATAAAAAATAAATTAAAACAAAAATACATATCTTTTTTATTGTGATTTACTTCAGCAAAATTCATCCTGGTAATGTCCTTAACAGTCTGATTATACAAGAAAATCCAAAAAAATGCATCAAGTTTTTTTT
>JAPMOQ010041062.1:7218165-7302683 GCA_026543055.1 Argiope trifasciata | reverse complement strand
CGAAACCAATTTGAGTTGACTGTGGATTATGTACAATTTTTCTAATCTAATTATGTATCCAAAAATTATTATTATTATTAGGTTGGTGCGTATGAAATGTCGGATTCTTAAGTGATTGTATAAAACTGCATATCTTTCTTCAAAAGCTGTTTATTCAATCAAAGTATGCTCCATTCGCTTCAATACACTTCTCCCAACGAGATTTTAAAGCGTAGATGCCTGTTTTAAAAAAATTTTGGTCTTTAGAATTAATAAACTCTGATATCGAGTTTTTTAGACTGTCTTCATTTTCATAGTGTTTGCCCCTTAAAAACAGCTCTAAATGCTTGAAAAAATGAAAATCGGTCGGCGAGAGATCCGGTGAATAGGGTGGATGCTGCAAAACTTCATATTCCAGTTCGTTCCAGCTTATTTCGCTCTGTCAGTGCGTGCGGTACCCACTTGTCCATCTTCTTAACCTTGCCAATCTCAGAAAGGTGTCTCAATATCGTTGTATAGTCAACTTTCATCCTGATAGCAAGTTCCCTCGTGGATACGGCTGGATCCGCTTCCACTAGAGCCTTCAGGTCATCATTCTTCACAGACGTTTTGGGTCTTCCTCGCGGCTCATTTTGCAGTGAAAAATCGCCAGTCCGAAATTTTTCGAACCAACGCTGCACTTTCCGATCGTTAACCGTATTCTCCCCAAACGCTTGGTTTATGTCGCGTGCAGCTTTTGCAGCACTATTACCAAGTTTGTACTCATATAAGAAAATGACGCGAATGTCGGCAGAATTCATATCGGCAATAAACTCAAAAGAAATAACAAAAGGGAAGACCTTCGAGAAAACCTATTTTGCTGAAATGAGTCTCTGGCAATGGACAATACGACTATGAATGAGGTTATGCCAAAGACAAAAGTATAACGAAAACAGGGAGACAAACGTCCGCATGTAAAGAGAATCCGACATTTCATACGCACCAACCTAATATTATTTAAATTTTTATCTTAGTTTAGAAATTAAAAAATCGATAATTTGATACTCATATAACAATTAATAAGACATGATGAGTAAGTGATTAAATTCAAGTTACTAAATGCTTTAGACATCTTTTTATTTAAAAATATGATTTTTAAAAAATTTATTTTCTTACACAAAATAAACATATATAACAAAATATGCGTTTTCATTTACTTATTATATTATTGTAATACCAAGTTTTAATAAAGTTTTACAATGGATCGCAATTCGAATCGTATTATCTGAAAATACTTTACATTGCAAGAGTTTTGGTTTGAATCTTATGCAGCACTATATAGTTCTCGGATAATTGATCTTGTGATGATCATTTAATCACTGACGGCGTAACCTGATGCTATAAGATAGATGTGTTTTTTCTCTGACATTATAGGTTGTTCTTCTAAAAATATACAACGAAATTAATATTATATGCTCATTTGACAAATAATGTCATATACTTATATAGAAAATACGACAAATGCTTACGTTGAGCATGCCAAATTAATTTTGAAAATTATTGTGCATTTTAGGAGATGGCAAAATAACATGTGATGTAACTCGAAACAATTCAAATTGTCATTAGTTACTGGCTGAAATTAAAAATTTGACTTAGGTCATGCAGCTGTAATGTTAAATAAACAGATTTCATTTTCTTAACGTTATCTCTCTCCAGCTACTGAAAAAATAGGCAATTAAATTTTACAAACATTTAAATGGTAGTGGAATTTTTCTTAAAAATTATGTGAAGAAAAACAAACTAAAACCATAAAGAGAAGCTTAAAATATTCCATATTTGGATATAAAATATTCCACTATCCATTGCTTCTGACATTGCCTATAAAATCTACAGTAATTCTTATATAAAAGAATATATATTGCATTGATTGATTTATTACAAAATTCTTCTTTGTCTATTACAAAAGTATTCTATATACTTGGTATTATAATAAATTTCACTATCAACGTAAAGAAAAAAATAAAAACCCTACATGCGTTATATGGATAAGGAGTTACTTCAAAGTTCTCGAAATATATGGCTACAAGCCTTCAAAGATCTCTGAAAACAAACCGAAAGCAAATCTGTAATTCAAGCAGCTTCTCATTGACTGTACCACACTTATTTGTAAACTCACTCTAAAAAGGCACCCTCTGGAGAAGGTGAGAAATTGATTTGCGCCACTTTGCCCTTGTTTGAACCTAGCAATAGAGAAGAGATCCCCCGACTTAGGAAGGTCTTCACTCCCTTTTTGTCAAAATGAACCGCGGCTGCGGCTGTTCTTATTTAATTTTTCTGATTCACAAAAGGCAAGAAGGTGGTGTCAAAAGGAAGAACCTTCTCTTGAAGAAGAACACCTTAAAAATAAACAACAAGGAAAGGGTAAAAAAAAGGGGGCCACAGCTAACTGGATTTGGGGTGGAACACAAAGGAATAGAACAGGAGGCTCTCTTTTTTTCACCCCCTTTCCCTCCTGAAGTTTATTTATTTTATTTTACTTTCTTCGTGGATCCTGTAGCTTCATCAGGGATACTCTCTAATGACGAAACGCCAGAAAAGGAGAATGGTTCATAAAAAAAAACTTAAAGCACCATCAGGGTATGAAGAACGAACTCGCAGTTTGTTGAGGAGTAGAAGGAAATTCGCGGGCACAGTTACCACAGAAGATGGTAGAATCTCTACTGATTGCATTCAAAAAGCATTTCGAATTCAATGGGATTAGAGTTTAGTTTGAAAAGATGGCGGGGTTTAAGAAATTGAGAGAGGTTGAGAATCAGGGTGTAGCTGTATGGTATATGAAAGCTGAATGGCAAAGAAAAAAAATGAATAAAAGACCACGCCTAGAAAAATGCATTATTGTTACGTAAAATATTCTGAAATCATTCTATTTTTTTATGATTTAGAAGAAATACAATATAATACCAGATATTAATAGACAAATTATTTTCGAATACGCATCAAAATATATAATTTATGAAATATTCTGAAAGTATTTTCATCTTCCTTATGATTTAAAGTAAATACAATAAAATATTATATATCAATTGAAAATTTATTTTTGAAATTCTTATCAAAATATATTACATTATTTCAAGGGTTGGCAACCTGTGGCTCAAGAGCCGCATATGGCTGTTTTGATGTAATAATGCCGTTCTTCAGTTCCTTATGAGATAATAATAATTTATTATCAAAACTCGATATCGCTATGAGACCAATGAAATTATTGACATGAATTACTTCGGCATAACTTTAAAAAATACGAAAGATCGATTCGCTGAGAGATTCGGATGATTCAAAACAAAAAACAAAGTACTGTCGCGTTCAAAGTAAATCCTCTCATCATAAATGCAAATGAGATCAACATTAAGCTATTTGAAATCGATGCTGGGTCACTTTAAATGCAATTGCTAGATTTGAAAACCAAAGACTATTGGAGTGGACATTTCACAGTACTCAAAAGCAAGTTGGAAGAGTTGGAGGTCCAGAAGTGCATTCACATCGCTCTGTACGAGGGGACACTCTAAAAGAAATTTCGACAATCGAGGCTTTCATTTTCGATGCATGGAATAGTGTTCCAGAATGTTACAGTGAGGTGAAGAAGCTGGCATATGGATTGCTGACGATTTTTGGATCGACATATTCGTGTGAGCAGACGTCCTCTTGCATCAATACAATAAAAAGAAAAATTTAGAAGTCAATTAACAAATAAAAATCTAGAGTACTTGAGTAAAAGTACTTTTCGTACTTGAAAATTATAACAACAAGCTATAAGACAGATTGTAAACTTTCAAAAACCATGCAAAGGCAATGCTCCCTTTGATGTAACGTCTAAATTTGTGTTTTTTTATGAATAAAGATTATTCCGTATTTAAAGCAGTTTATTTCTTTAAAAATTAAATAAGTTGCCTTTGTATAATTATTGCGTCTAAATTTAATTTAAATTTCAGAAGAAAACCATAGTTAAATAAGTAGTTCACGAAGTCAATAATGAAGTCACTCTTCTGAAATTAAATATTTTAACCTAGATAGAAGGAATAGCGACCTTAGGAATTTAAAAATTATGAACAATCACCACGATTAAATCCTAATTATTGTCATAAAGAATTTCTGTATTACATAATTTTTTATACATTTTCAAAAAAAAATACATGTATATTGTGAGCGTACATTGCAACTTTTATGTATAAAAAAAGTGATATTAATTAGATTATTTGCTCAATTTATTCTATAAATATTATAATAAACATTTATACAGTTTGGTATTAATGTTAATAATTATCACTGCATCAAAAATAAAGGAAATTTTCAATTCCGGTTAAGAATACAATAACAAGGAAAGTACTCTTCATAATACTCTGCACGTAAAAAAGCCTAAAATCAAATTATGTTATCAATTAATCAAAATAAAAGAGAACATGGATTTACAAAGTTATTTGACTTTCTTTCCAAAATTAGTTCAATTAATGAATATCCATTAAACGCTTTTTAAACTTTTAAAATAAAGTATAATCAAACTCATTTATAAGAGTAATCTAATTTTTACTTTATTTTATTTATAAAGAAAAATTTGCAAACTGTATCAAAATATTCATCTCAAACTTTTTATGCAATAGTATAAAATTAAAATGGTCTTATTAAAAGTTCACCGTGAAAAGAAGTAACAATTATGATAAAATTTCATTTTGTTGGTATTTCTTTCAGGTTTTTATTCAACATGAATTTCGGTCAATACGTTATTCGCTTATGAAATTATTTCTTGACAATAAATATTCCCTATCTCAGTTTTATAAGATAAAAAGAGAAAAAAATCATGAATTTTTATGAGCTAATAATGGTTTAGTGAAATTGTCATGAACACGAGAAGTTGAATTAGGTTCTTATGTGAAAAAATAACTACCACATTTGTTACTGTTTGAAACAAATTTAGTGATTTCATCATCTTCAGAAATTTAGGAAATTAAAATATTTGACGTTTGTCAAATGACAAAATACTCTTGCATATTCCTCTGAAAATTTCTATTGTGACAAAAAAATCTTACAACCATCCAATTATCGAACAGAAAGTTTTCAATAAATGTTTTCCATTCATCTGTCAGTATCACAACTCAGTTCACATACAATTCCACTATAGTTTCGATTTGTAAAACAGATCTCAATACAAGAATGATTTGAAAACACAAATGAGTTGGATATGAATTCTTTAAATGAAGAATTTGTAGAATTTGAAATTCCTTAGATAGATACGTAATTTAGATAAATTTTACTGGAATTCCTTCAGAAAATAATCCATTCTGCATTTCCAATTCTAATAATATATTTCCACATTGAAGAATATTTTTTTGAAGTCAAAAATATTTTCTTTCACCCTTGAACAGCATATTTCCACAAATTAGTAATCTATGCATATCATGTTCCCACACGATATTTAATAAATCCAAGTACATTATGTTACCAGATGATTAGTTTAGTTTAGTTATATTAACGTCCCATTTTAAAGCAACACGAGGGCTATTTTGGGACGGAACTCGTAATTTTGAACCACGGTCAGATGAAGAGGACTACAACTGAACTGGCACCCTCCTCTCCAAACCACGCCACACCAGCGGGAGGACATTTGACCTGACAGATTTAGTGTGCAACAGACCCCCTCACACGACGATTCTTCGGTGGAATCGAACCAGGCCACCGCGGTCTTACCAGATAATAGTAAATAAATTCACGAATGTCTTATTCCCTCATGATAATAAACGATTCCAAGCATATTATATTTCAACATGAGAATAAACCGAGACAAATCTATTGGTATATTATCAATATTATATGGAAATGCTATTCATTAATGTAATACAACAGAATAATATCTATATATAAATAAGCATAATATGTGTTTTTTTATATTTAGCTTCATCGTACTGAGATGAAATCGAATTGATAATGTATACATTTTCGTTATGTATCTTTTGATAGATAAGGAATAAAATGTCGTGACGAACCAAGATCTCATACATATTTTCATATTGTTAGCTGGTTACATTCTCAAATATCCTGTTCATATCCACACGGCAAACAAACCTTCTACAAACAAATTTCTTAGGAAATTAGTTGGAAATTCAAATTTTTGATGTAAAAGTAGCTTGCCAAGTTTGATTTAACTTGCTGGTTTCAATTTTAAATAATTATATTGATATTCTAATGCGGTCTGGGGAAGAGCATCTTCCTTGTGATCTGGCGTTAATGATTCGAGTCTTGGTTCAGGTATGGTAGTTTTTTGTGTTCTATCTGTGAGGTGTATGTAAGAGCCACCCTCTAAAAAGGGGCTGGGCAAACGTGTGCGTGCGTGTCATTTTCATGAGAGCTTGAAGTCAGACTTCTGCTCTCGGTTGCTAAGGGCCTCTCTACCCTCAGAAACCACTGCACAAACTCGGATGGAATCGCCGACTTCGTCAGAAGGTTTGTCTTAGGCAAGTCATAAGTAACAACAACATACTGATATTTTGGCAACCATATCATATATAGGTAAAACAACAGTAATTATTTTAAGATTTCAAATTTTTTTTTAAAAATTAGAGATAAATTTTACAAACGAATTTGAAGAAACAAAGATTTGTCTCTTAAAAAATTAGTGGTTAAATTTTTTCAATAGTGCCAAATATTTCTGTCGCTGCATTTATTGTAAGAGAGTAAGACTGTGAATCTACCAATCATATTAAAATGTAGCATAGTACATTAAGATTTAATTAGACGTAAACAATGGTTTAAAGCAGAAGTTAAATCTCTAAAAAATAATGGGAAATGTGAACGTGTGCTTTTTATTTACGTTATGCAGGACAGATTTATGATTAAGGATAAATTATTATTTTATGATCAGTTATTCTTAGCTTAATTTTAAGAGCTAGTTCAGTTCAGTGTAAGTAAAAAACCCGTTAGAATCAAGAATTGTAACAAAAGAATGTGTTTTTTATTAATTTTTAAGCGACGAAACATATTTCTTCCCTTTCTTTTAAATCAACAAACAAAGATGTCTTTTTTTTGTAGTTAAGGCAGTTTTTAACACTCTATTAATATTTGCATTCAATCATAGCAGAAATGTTCATAAATATTTTAGCAAAAAAAAAAAAAACATTTTCTTTAAATATGTCTAAGTATTTAAAAATTGCATCTACTCGTTTATTAGAAAGGTATATTTTAAATGTCCTAAATATGTGAATTGTTTTTCATAAACAATGACATTATGAGAAAGGAATTTTTGAACATAAGTTTTACATCGTTCACATTCTAAGAAATAAAAAGTCCTTCTGAAGAAGTCTAGTTTTACTAACATTGGCGAAAAAGAAATTAATAGAAGTGAAATATATTTAATGCACCATAAAATAATTATAAATTCAACTTTTTAAAAGAAAATAATTGTTAAAGAGATCTCGCTAAATAAAAAAAAGACACTGAAAGAGATTAAGCAGGTTAATTTAATATGCATTTTTCAAAGTTCTCTGAAACAGCAGTGCACTGTTAGCTTTCCCTGACTAATTTATCTTGTCCAACTTTATTTATTTGTTTATTTTTCCATTTCCACATTTTTCTTTACGATGCATTCAAAGGAATTTACATAATTCAAATTAAATTATTTTTTGCACTTCTAGAAGAGACGTGTCACATTCAATTTGTGCGTTATTTACCAAGTAAATAAACAAAATTATATCCAACATTTATTCTCAAGGGAAATATAATTTAAAACTAACTCAACAAAACCTCTCACATCTCTTCTACTAATTTCTGAAAATAAATAATAACGGTAAACTTCTTAAAAATTATACCCCCAGTGAATTTTAGACACGCGTGTTTTCTTTGGTATTTTAGATAATTATGCTATAAGTATTGAGGGAATTATTTATTTCATTAAAGTATTATTAATCGTTAAATGAGTATTTTATTACGAATGTGTATGCGTATTTGATTAGAGCAGTATTTCTTAACCTTTTTGGCACAATGGACCACTTTAAAAATTTTAAATACGTCACGGATCCCTCTGTGAAAAAAAAAATTGCTTGAATATCATTTATTCCAAAATATATTCTGTTTTATTATTTAATTATTTTAATATTTTTATTTCAATAGTATAAACAATTTGAAGAAATTAAAATTTTTAATGTGAAGGTTGTTGTTGCTTTTCCTTGATTAACAGATTGAATTGAAGGATGGTTTTCGACAAAGCAACGCGCTTATCATGCATTGTGGAGGTCTGTATTATTGGGTAATTGCAGACAGATGGTTTATAAGGGTTGCTCGAGACAAAAAAAAAGTTTTTTTTTAATATTGATACAAACATTTTTAAAATTAAGAGCAGTCGGCAGACCCCCAAAATATGACCCATGGACCCCTAAGGGTCCATGAACCACAGGTTAAGATACCCTGGATTACAGGTTTTAGAATAAAGTTTGATGCACCTAGAACAAGAAATTTTATAGTAAAAGATGCTGTTTTAAAAGTCTGAGTTCCTTTTTTCGCCTTTTACTGTTATTTAAGCAAAATTCTAACTAATTCTAACTTAATACATAAACCTATCCTTATTATTTTATTACAGTTCTGGAGCCTTATAAAGCGTTCTTTGGAAGCTTCCGCTTTCTCACCTTCTAATCCTGCCATTACTTTTTTCAACATGATTATTTCATTTGGCATTTATATGCATATGATTAGTAATAATTAGTGAAACATTATAAAGCAATTTTAGTCTGAATTTAAAATTTTCTTGAATTACAGCTAGTATTTTACTAAAAATATATTCTTTATGTCTGGTGGATTTACATATGGAAAATATTGATAAATGTCTGATGTGAAATCTGATTGTGAAAGTGTGAAACCTGATTTCCCATTCAACACATAAATAAATTATTTAAATAGTTTTAATGATAATTTAATAATTATTTAATTATTATAAATGTTACATAATAAAATTTTTATTTTAAATTAATGCACTTGAATTCATTTTAATTTTTACTATTTGTATTTATACAAATCAAGAAAATAGCCATTGTATTGAAACCATTTATATTTACACAAATCAACGGGAAACAAAGATTCATTGTTAGGTTGATCAAAATACTTATAGAAAACAACGCAAGCACTGCGCCAAATGATCAATAAACAAGAGTTTCAATATTTATAATCCTGTAACAATACTCAACTTTATTGACAAAATACCTCACAAATGATTCAACAAATAACAATAATAATTTGAGAATTATTTCACCTAATGTTTTATTCAGAATTAAATCCCATTAAATTTAAAATTTATTTTTGAAGTTAAATGCGCATTTCTGAGCCTCAAATAAACATTTTAATTCAAATAGACATGAACATTTGTTCAAATAAATAGAAACATTTATTCAAATAAACATTATAATTCATTCTAATAAATAAAAATTTTCAAATTCCATGCCTTGATTTATTTTTTAAACGGACCTAATATTAAAAAAAGCAAGAAATTTTCATTATAAACATTTATACTAATTTAATAATTCATTGTTGAAATGATAATAAAAAGACCAGATGGATAAAAATGGTCTAAAAATTTAACATTCTATCACAAAATTTAACGTTATTGAAAAAAATTTCAACAACGACTGAAGTAAATAACATAGAACATTACAACTACAATATTTTATACAGTATATTTAATCTTATTCAATGACTTATTTTATGACTTTAAATTAAAATACATATTCATGTTCGCTTTCTGTAACTCAGTTCCTTATTAAATGCCCACATAAAAAGAAACAGTGAACAGTATTTCAATATCATATGACCAGATAGACAAAATGCTTCATTTAATGCTTGAAAAAATGCTTCATTAAAAAATAGTGAATTCAATAGAGAGCATTAATTCTTGGGGGAATTATTACTACCAATATTTTATATATTCATCCTTATTAAAAGGTTAATTTTATGATCTTTTAGTAAAATAAGTATTTCTCTTCGTGCTCTGTACCTCAATTCCTTATTAAAACGAAAAGATAACCACAAAAAAACTTTTATAACAAAAATTATTTCAACAGGCTAATTCATTGTTGAAATGAGAACCAAAATGACCTAATAATTAAAAAGTGTCAAATTTTGATATTGTTTAACATTGTTCAACTTTATTGTAGAAATATCTCAATAAAAATGAATTCAACAGAAGACACTGATAATTCAAGAAATTATTACACTTGATATTTCATACAGTATTTAGTAATTTAGTGGGATCAATTTGTAATTTTAAATTAAAACAAGTATTTCTGATCGAGCTGTATGACTCAATTCCTTATTAAAGCGCACAAATTATCCTATAAACAACAAGAAATTTCATAATAAAAAATTATAGCAACAAAATAAAAATAATTCAGTATTAAAGTTACAGCCCAAATGATCAGATGGATAAAAGATGGTTTACAAATTCAAAATCGTATAATCGAAAACAATAATAGTTTATGGAATCATTACTACCGATATTTTATACAATATTTAGGGCTAATCAAGTGATAGTTTTTAATTAAAGTAGGTATTCATGTTCGTGTTGTGTACTTCAATTTCTTATTAAAACGCACACAGCATCACATAAACAACAAGAAACAAGCATTTCATAAAATGTTCGAAAGATGCGAAGTGAGCGAAGAAACCAATCTTCTTCTCCTTTAATCTCTAATATCAAATTATTTCCATAATTAGTATTCGTGCCCATCATTTGAATGCAATTTTGACGTAGCACGAAATATTTCGGGCAGGTCGGAACTGCCTCCGCAAACACTGGCCTGGGAAGACTGCTCGGGAGGAAAACTTTTCCCAGATAGATAGCATTAAAATATTTGTTTTTATCACGCAGTTATGCTTGCAGTCCCATATCAGTTTCCCGTCCTTTGCCTTTCAGGTATTTAGCGGATCGATAGAAATGCCCTCGTTATAAGGGAACCCCATTCCAAAACCTGAATAATCAATATGCATGAAGGAACAAGTGAAGCGCTTGTTTCAATATCTTCAGCTACCTTCAGATAGTCCTGGAGGAAAATATTTCCTCTATTTATTAAATAGCATTCTTTTCCGGAATTCAGGAATAGTTGGTGAAACTTCAGGAAAACGACAATGAACTAACGCTTCTGAGGAATAAAGCATTTACGCAAAAGTACAAAAGCGGAACAACTTTATCGTTCTGAGAAGAATGATTTTCTTTAAAATAATTTTTCTTTTCAAAATATTTTATTGCTGTAGAAAAATCTATAATTTTAAACGGAATGACGTCTTTTAAAATAGATTTTACATCAGTACAACCCGAGTTGTTCAAGGATATTTTAATATGCAATTTTTCTTGATTTTTTTTTTGAAATTTTAAATAGCTTTTTGAAATAGGACGAATGCATGGCAGCAAGAGGTAGATATTTTTAAATTTACAAGAATGTTGTGCACCTCATAATTACAGGAAAAGCTTTTTAAAATTTCATATATTTCAAAAAACTGATGATGAAAATGATGAAATGAGCAATATTTCATTTTTTTAGCTAAATTCATTTAAATGAATCAGTAAATTCTTACAAATACAATCAATGCACTGCTCTATCTTTTATATAAATATGAATATATCGAATAAAAAAGTCCCTCCTTATTGTGATTTCAAAATCTTTTACATTTATTTCCTTTTTTCATAAAAAGGGAATTTATTTTGATTAGAACAGATAAAATTCAGACAATCGTGATAGAAAAAAAAATGCATTTTGAGACTAGTTTTCAATTGATTATATTGCTCAACATTTTACATTAAAGATTAAATATAACATTTCTTAATTAGACTGATTTACCAAATTGAGAAAGGCAGTATATCTGGCTAAAAGTCAATAAAAAGATACTTTAATCATATTTTAATTATTTTACTATACACTATAAGATATGCTAGAACCAAACCTCTTATCAAACATAATTAGAGAGATAGATCACATACTCCCCTCCCGTTCAAATATACAGCTATTAAATAGGCACGTAACGATGAGTTCGGTAACTACTCGTCGTTTCACGGAAAACAACAGGAATTGGTCAAACTTCAGTTAATGATTTTAAGAAATTTTTTGAAACTGCAGTTATTATAATGAATTTCTATCGATTGGTAGTAATTAAATTTTTTACAGAAAGAAGTTTAACAAGAAAAACATGGTTGAAGAATTAGAGATTAATACTGACCAGAAATATTTTTAAAAGTATTATATTCTTCAATTACTTGCTGAATTGTGATTATGAATTTCACTATTTAATTTTGTAAATGTTACACATGTGCGCGCTCACACACACAAACACACATAGTAATAATAACAATTATATATATACATATATATTGTATAATCATGCATTGAAAATTACACATTTCTATTATTCTTTTGCTCAAACCACTAATTTTGATTTTTAAATTCTTAATATATCTTATAACGTTTGGAATGCAATTAGTAAAAAAATAATAAAATAAATCACTCCATGTAATTACAAATGAGCTATCCCTTCTTCCACACATTAGCATCCTAGATAATGGTTATGGTAGGATTTCCGAGTTCCCATGAAAATTAAAATGGCCATTGTAGTGATCACATTATTGTCCGTAATTGTTCTAATTGCACATTCACATTATATCGTTAATATATATATTATACAGAAAGAGCAAAAATTACCACCCTACCAAAAGTTCCTACCTTATTTGAATTATCCTCCAGATGAATAATGATTCAATTTAAATTAAAACCAGAAATAATATTGGGAGAAAACATCTTCTACAAGAAGCACTTATCTAAACATATGACACAATTCTTACACGCACGAACCCAAATTTCATTCTAAAATGTCCAAATAATACTTTTGATTGATTACAATATTTTCTAGGGGATAGCATACAAAAACCCAGAGAGAAAGCATTTCTCTTTTCTTATCGAGATGCGAGTTCAAAGTCATCTTCTCATCATTTCCTGATTAATATTCGTTTGCAAGTCTCTTACAGGACGGTCGATCAGCCGTCAACTTCACTTCGGTACACCCACTCCACCCACCCCTCTTTCTCGTTGGCATCTTCCTCCCCCTCTTCAGATATAAGGGAGTAATTAGCGCGAGAGGTAGCACCTGTGTTCCACGATGGCACGCGATGGAATGAAAAGGGGCGCGGAGAGTGGATTTCGAACGATGAAAAGATGCCGTCGAGCTGCTCGAAAGAGCGATGGTAAACAAATCACTTCTTGTCTGTATTTCGGTCCATTATGAAATGAACAAATAAATGAACTGATTAAAAGAAAATAGATCGATAATTAAGGCCTCAAAAGGATTTTATTGTTCTGATTTAAGCGAATTTGTATTAAAAGGCAGATGTTAAATAAGAAACATTGATTTAAAAATATGGATATGAATTTCCAAATGTTAATGTTAAATTACAATTTGGTGTTTATGAATATAAATGAGGACCATATATTTAAGTTTAATTGAACATAGTTTAATTATATCAAAGGTTTTATCCTGAGGGCAGATATAGCGCAACTTTGAAAGTGGTCAAATGAGTGAGCAAAACTTGAGCGGTAAATTGAATCTATAATTAAATGAGATGAAATTTGAAATAAAGTGAAAAATACATCTTTTTAACCCTTTGTACTCGGGAGGTGCATCTCACTCGCCATTCAGGAAGTTTCACCATTTTGACGTTTAATGTATTCAGTTTTCAATTTTTATTGTCAAAAAAGCATACAGAATGTTAAAAATATGTAGATTTATTTTCCAAAGAAATTTGACTTAAAACAAGTATGCATACTCATTTTCCAGAGCAACAAACAAATCTTAAGTGAAAGGCCATCTGCATTAAGTGAATAATTATGAATCAAATTAATTTTCTGTGCAAAGGCTTAAAATTCACAAATATATAAGTTTATTTGGTTAAATGTCATATAAAAGATATGATTACCAAAATTAGAACATAATTCAGACATAATAACCCCAGAAATGAATAAAGTAAGGATTTTTAATTTAATTATACATTGTCTAAAATCTTCAGTTCCTTTTTAATTGCCTCCATATCTTCGTGTTATAAACTTGCGTACTACACTTTTTGGTGACGAACTCTTATTACTTTAATTTCCAGTGCTCGTAAGTCATATAGCAGCTACATACTCTTTTGCAAAAAACATCTTTTTATAGCGTTCTCTAACATATTATAAATGTATAATTAAAATTTCCCATTTTTTGCTGCTAATTTTTTTTTATTTATTCAAGATGGTTACTAGTTTTTATTTAAAAAATTCTTTAACGCCTATGTCAAGTGACAAACTTCAGATAATCCGATTTAAAAAGGATATTTTTACTTATTTTATTTAGCAAAAGTTTCGTGAAATGATTTTTTTCTTTCTTTCTATTTTCTTTCCTTAAGATAAATATGATGTCTGGAGGATAGAAGGAAAAAGAGATTAATTGTTTCATATCATTTCAAGTTCCTTATGTAATAATTCTTGATTCGCAGTTATAAATATTTTCTAACAGGTATTTTCTTTTTGAAACATAATTATCAGATGCGGTACCTTATGTTTCGATATTTTCGTCGTATATACATGAAAATGGTATTGGCAAGATACTTACATATTTATTTATAACGCAGGTCAAATATATTACAACGGTGAAATGATATATCGTAATAGATAAAAATATAATAAAAATTTATAACTATTGCAAATATTTAAAACTATTTTGACAATTTAAATTTATTTTTTCTCGGCAAATGCAAATATTTACAACGATTTTCTTGCATTATAATTTTTATATATTTTCCTTCCATGCCTCAAAAACTAAGTTCAGAACGAATTTGGCTTTAAATTAGAAATTTTCAAATTTAAAAATCATCTTTCTGTTTAAGATTTTATTCATCAGTTTTAATTTCTTAAAAAAATGCTTATAAATATTAAGTATTATCACAATTTTACCAGCAAATATTATTAGGTTTAGAAGGCAAAGAAAGTTTAAATTCAGTTTCCGATCAATCTTTAAAAAAATAATAATGTACATCAAGATGGTAATTTGTTGGTCATTAATCTGCTCACTGTTTATATTATGGATGACGAAATTTCCTATTAAAACTAAAATGTCTATTCATCCAGATAAAAGAAAATTTGTGACAGGTATAAAATAACTATATTTTGAAGGAAAAGAAAAAGAATAATTAAAATAATTTTCTAAAAAGTGAGCAGGATTTGAAGCAAGCAGAAAAAACAGATTAATTTCTTCACTTTCTTGCATAGAAAACCCCCGATATTTTGTAAGCACATTATTATTCATAAAAATGTGCTAACAAAATGTCGCATTATGCACTTTTTTAATAAATTAAAAAAAAATATTTAACTATTTCCAGGATGTTTTTTTTTTTTTTTTTGGCTGGATAAAGATCAACTGTTAGTATTACTTGTTAGTATTTCTGTATCAATAATTCCCAGAATTAATTCTGAAAATATCCTTTTATGTTTATATTTCTTTTATTTGGAGGGAGGGTGTTGTGTGCGTGTATGCATGCAACATTACAAATTTTAAATATAAGTAGTTTTTATCCACCACAAAAATTCCAATTAAAAATAAAATAATCATTCGAGGTTTGTAAAAAGAGTTAACATTCAATAAAAGAGTTAAAATTCAACAAACATATAAATAAAAGAGGTAAAGCTCAACAAAATTTCAAAAAGCAAACTGGCGTTAGTTTTTATTTCCTTCAAGGTTTAAACTGTTAACATCCTGAAATTGTAAGATTTCAAAATTTTGAAAGATGGGAATTAGAAAAATATCGCTATTATTCCGCAATAAAACGTTATCGTGATATATAAATGTATTATTTTTTTTATTTTCCTGGAAGCCTTAGCCATATATCAAATTATTATTTTTAGTATTTTTATGCTACGAATTCTTCAGAAATAATTTCTCAAATATCTCATCGTTCACAATTGCTTCTTGGCTAAAAGCCGTATTTCCCATCGCACTGTTTGATTGCCGCCAGAAATCACTAAGATAAATATCCACGTTTAAATTGCCATTTCAAGAGTTCAGCGGTACTGTGTCAGGAAATACAAACGATTCTCGGAAAATTCCTCACCCCATTTGGTACTTCAAATAACGCGTGTAACTATAATTCCAATCCTTCACCTGTCCCAGCGTGCGCAAATCAATCCCCGATTTCAACACCCGTTCCCATCCCAACAGCCAGACTTCGGCGGCGGGGGCCTTCATTAATACCCAACCCTTGTTGCCCTTCCATTAATCAACCAGCAACGTGACAACATGCCCACACGTCAAGTCGAGACCACCTACCCACCCATTTGGACGACAAGGCATATGTACGGTTCCCCGGTTTACGGCTTCGCACATCGTTGCCTTACGAAACGCATGTAGCAAAAAGGTCGTCGCTGGTAGGAAGGGAAGGAAAAAAAAGTGCAACAACGTTTACAGGAAACCGAATTCGGGAAAATCCACGCTCACATTTAATCGCTAATGATATGAGTAAGAAAATTAATTCTGGAAAAGTTTCTCCTTTTAGGAGATGCCCGACCGCTTAAAGGTGATGAATTAAAAGGAGAGTGCATTTAATTAAATCGCTTTGATAGATCGCCGAAAGTGCAAGAGTTAGTTGCTGGCGCGTGGTGTCTTACCGGTTCGGAAAAGGGCCATCTCTGGTTTAAATATTTTTAAACTAAGGAATGATTTGCATTAATTTGATTCAGGAAACATGATGTTATCAGGCAGACGCATTCATTAATTTAAAGGAGATGCGACTTTATGGGGTTTGTTATGCTATCATTTAATGCTTCAATGTGTAATAATGTAAGTTTCCAATAATTGTTTAGAAAATGTTTTTGGAATAAATAAATAAAATAGATGAAGGTGTGTTTTTAGTATTTTAAAATTTGCGCACAAATTTCGGTCGACCGATCAATGCTCTTCAGTTTATTCCACATTCTTCATATATTTAAAACATTCTTCGTAGATAAAAACATTCACTAATTTCCTTATAAGCAACAGAATTTTTCCAAATAAACACTAAATAATGCATAGCAAATAAAATAACACGTCAAAAATAAAATATTTAATAAATGATATATTTTGTTAATTGGCACCACTTTGGAACAATAAAGCCATATTATTTATTAAGGGAATTCTATTATTATTATTATGCATTTATTACTTTTTCAACTTTTAAAATGATACACATTTTTAAGCTGTATAATTATTTTATTCATTAATGTTATTTTTTTCCAGCTATTCTAATTATAGATGTTTAGTTTTAAAATAGCATCTTGGTTTTAGAAATTGAAATATTGACCTCACAATATTTCGCCGTAATCTGGTATAAAAAATGGTGAACACAATACATCTTTTTCTAGATTCAAACCCAGTCTAGCCTTACCATACCCAAAAAAAGGGCACATTTACTGAAAAAGTTGAATGTGGTTTGAAACTAAAGTCCAAACTCCATATACTTTAAAAACAATCCTTTACAATATTTTCTGATAAACCCTTTACAATATTTTCTGAAATTTATTCAGCGCAATACTAAAATCTTATAAATTTTATTTAAACCAATTGTTTTTTAATTTTAATCCCCCTCTTGAGCAAATTTCTGGCAAGCCTTTATAAGGTTTGTGTTTTACTGTGCAATACTGCTTGTTTCAGTATACTCAGAGGAACACTTTTTATTGATTCTATCTATTTCATTAAGGGGTGATAAGCTGAAGAACGGGAGCCTTTCCAGTATTCTTTGACCTTGATTTTGAGTCTATCAGATAGATTTTAGTCCAATTTTTTCGCATATATGCGATTACCTTGTTGTTTCCAGCTATATCATTTTGCTTTAATTCAGTCCACGGTTAATCAGAGTTTACTTTATTAAATGTAAACATCATGTCCTTTTATCTTTCCCCACACCCCTATTTTGTCGAATGAAACCCATCCTAACGAATGCCCCAAAGATTTTAGAATCCATTGACAAATCATTAACACACAGGATTAGTAACAGCATCTATTATTATGTACACATTTAAAAGTGGGAAATTTAAATATATACACATATAGATTATCCATATATTGTAGGATGACCTAATGAAGATGATTCAAATACAGATAAACTAAATAAGTACAATATCTAATAATTCTGTAAATTTAATTTCTCGTATATAACACCGAATTATCAAAGGAAAAATTCAATTATAATTTGAATATATTATATTTTATTGCGCAGCATTCAGTTATAATTGGTAAGTTAAGTAAAGCAAACATTATATCTTGACATGAGTTTAAATTGTCATTCAAGTACATTAACGACATTGTAGAAAAGCAACCCCAAGTAATGAAGATAAACCTGTACAACTATTCATCCAAAGCCGCATCAAAATAACCTGTAAGTCCATTAATCTAAATAACGTCCGAGGATAATGTTGGATAATAATGTTAAATCTAACCATCCACGCTTACTTCGAATAATGACAGCATATGAAGGATAATCGTGCTTGTAAACAATATAGAATTCACCCCCACAAAGATTTATTTATAATTATAGACATATGATATACTGGGTGGTCAATTAAGTCTAGTTCAATTGCTGATTATATATCATTAGAGATAGATACGTAAATAAACAAATTATTTAAATGACAAACTAGTCGTATTTTATGTTCTTTTAGGCAATAAATTATTGCTGGAAAATTCAGTCTAATTTGTAAAGGCCCCATCTATAAACCCATTTAATCTTATGAAATAAAACTATTTTTTCAACAGTAAATTTAAGATTAAAAAAATATTTAATTTTACTTTAACTACAACACAGCAATTTGTACAATTTTGAATGTCATTTTCAGGCGATATTAAACTATTTCAAATACCTCCTTTCAGGGAAGAGGAACAAATAATTTTCCTCGAAGGAGCTGTTTATTAATTTTAAGGGATAATATTTCAAAAATTCATAAATCGGTCAGTTACTGGGGCAAAAGTGTGGATTTTCTTTAAATAATTAAGAATATTTTATATGATGATGTTGTGTCCGCTTTAGAACGAAAAGTGTGTTGCGTAGCTTCTGAGGGTAAAAATCCCTGAGCAACTGAATGTAAAAGTCTGACTTCTACCGCTTATGAAGATGAAACTCCCACATTCGATTGCGCAACCTCTTTTCACATGCGGTTCTTTCATACCCTTCACAGACAGAACATAAGAGGAAGAACAACTATGCCCGAACCAGAACACGAACCTGAGACGCTCAGGAAGGCGCGCTACCCTTAAACTAATACTTTAATGATCTAGCTTGTGATTGATTTTAGAAGGATATAATTTCAAATCCGCATAAATCAGTTAGCTTTTGTGTTAAAAATATTGAATTTTTTTACTTCATGAATACATTAAAAAATTTGACTAATAGTATTAGAGAATAATTTAAAAATTTAGATTGTTTTTTTTCCAGTTGCTGCTTAGTTTATTGACTAAGATAATCTATAAATAATCAAAAGTAATGCATTAAAATATTGTTTCAATTTCACTATGTTTCTGCCAAAACTCTACGGCTCAAATTTTTTTTATTGATTTTATACCTATCATTTTCTTAACCAATTCCAAATATACCAAAAGTATATCAGCAAATAAAGAGATTTATTTCGTTTTTCTGTTTTTTGCATCGTATCGTAGGTGATATTTCTTTGTCCTAAAAAAAATGGAGCTATCTTCTCTCAAGGAAGTGTTGATCGATATTGAAGAATGAACGTGCCGAATCGAGACATTTATTCTCCCGTGCTTGATTTTTATTTATCGATTTGAAGGGAGCCGATACGAATGTTTTTAAAGGTGAGAAATGGTTTGAGATTCAAAGTATCATGGTTATAAACCAATTTCGAAGTCTTTATCTTACTAGAATTATGTTTAATAACATGATAATTAAAATTAGGCAGTTTCAGTCGTATCTCAGTAAAAAACAAAAATTATGCCGAAAACAATTTTGAGGGCCACTCAGAGCTAACAGATACGCTATTTGAAGTCTATCACAACAATGACAACATGTACTATGAAATTCCATAGACATCATATAAATGAATCATTTAAGGCGATCCCGATGGGAAACGAGCATGGATATCATGCAATGATTCAACGAACTTAAGAGGTAGGAATCATTGTTTGGCATCTAACAACCAACAATATACTTCCTCAGATATGTAGAGTCACGTTGATTACCATCCTGTATGGACCACATGCTTCGCTGGCGTCCTGGCATAGGATTAGAGTGTCTTCCCCGTGATCTGGGCATCCCCGGTTCGAGTCTCGGTTCGGGCATGGTTGTTATCCTGTTCTCTATCTATGAGTAGTGTGAATCTGCCCCTCCCCTGAAAAAAGGCTTGTGCATGCGAAAGTGAAGCATGAAGTAGCGAAGTCGTACTCTTGGTCCTAGTTGGCGCTACTGAAAAAAGTAAAGACGCTAATTTAGGCTTAAATCGCTGATAGCTTTCTGTCAACTGGCTGGTAAAATGCCATTAGTAACAATAACCCATGCATCAATGCACTGCGGCAGGAAAACTGCATTATTTCAAAGAAAATTTGTTGCAGAAAAAAAAAATGTTGTTCCATTAAGATATTCGAGCCTTAAATACGGACCCAAAAGATAATCATCCAAGATGCTTGCCAACACTTTGACATCAAACTTCCTTTGATATTTCCACGTTACACTGGCATAAGGATTATCCGCCACCCAAATGTGTGCTGACATTACTTTCTGGACTAAGAATTTGCATACGCTTTTCACAATTTTCACTTTTTCAATTTGTTTGTGATACCATGTTATAATATAATTGTTCCTCTTATTGCCTGTTTAAAACCTTCTGTGTTTGTGAGATCATGTACACTCAGTATAAAGACAATTTTACATTTATAAATGCACAATAACGCTTTGAACGTCTGTATCACTGCGATGTAAATTTGAGAATTCAACAACCTCAAAACTTTTTGCAGCAAGTAATGAAATGAACGTCACATTTATGTACATTCTTTTCTTTAATACCCATAACAAATTGATGGAAAGCAATAATTGCATATAATTATTTAATACTGAGCTAGTTCTTTACATTATTATATCTGAAGGATATTTAAAATTTAGTTTATATCTATCCTAATATCAAAGGCACATACTTATAGCATGTAAATTCTAATATATCACACAAATATTGATTATTACAATTACAATTTCCATGATATAATGCCTTTCTTATATCCTGAAAAGGAAGTGGAGCTTGACATTTCACCCAGTTACGTCACTTTCGAATGTTGTTATCCCTCCTCAACCACAAAATGAAAAATGTGACACTTTTCATTATGCATGTGAAGAAGAAGAAATGTAGAGAAGAACAATTCCAAAAGCATCCATTTGTTAGCCCACTGTGCTGCTTCGTTCACAACAATGATTCATTAAGAAATTATTCGGGTTTGCGCCTCCCTCAACAAAATGAGGCTTTGTAGTCCTTCTAAGACAAAACAAAAATTCTTTTACTTCACGAGATAATTGTGTGCAACTCGCAAAAATTCTATACAAAAGGGAATTGCACAATTAATCAAATTTTATTTACCGCCTTTTCTGGTACGAATGGTTAATGAAAGTGAAAATTTGGACCATTGTAAAGCTTATGTTTCAGAATTTCTTCTTAGCAGTAAACACAAGTATTTTTTTTAATTCAGTAGAGATGGATATTACAAAGGAATAATAGACTTCATAACAGTTATAACAATGTAGCATACACTTACATAAAAATATTTAGAATTCTAAAAATAAACTTTAAGGTTCTAAAAAGCTTTAAAAAACATAATTTGAAAAATCTGAAACTAAAAAATTAATTAATTAACAATATTTCAACATAAATACCATAGGTATTGAATTAGCCACAATCCAGTTATCTGCATAGCTTTAGTGTAGGGAGGAGAGAAGAAATCTGTAGATATAATACATTGAAATAAAATTTAAAAAAACATGACAGAAATTTAAATGATATTTCCAATAAATGACGCTAGTATGTTACAATATGAAATCTAAATAACAATTTTTTAAAGTTATTAAATGTATGCGTTATAAGAAGTTTCCATTTTCATTTGAGAAATTACTTTTTCATCAATTATGCAGTTATTTGATTATCTAGATCATATCAAATACCCATTAATCAGGAGAAGGTGAGATCTAGTAAAGTTGAAAGACAAAAATAACAATTCAAAAAATGTTCATTTATATTTCATAAAAAATAGAACTTAATGAGATTATTAGAGTTAAAATGCATTGAAGCTCAAAAATTGTTTCTGTAAATACCGGCATATTTGGAATAACAAGGAAAATTCTTATTCGGCTGGCACACAAATTTTCTAATTCGTTGAAGTGTCAATCGAGCGTACTTTTTCAAATCATTAAAATGTCTGATGTCTCTTCTGCAACACATTGAAATGTCAAGGCGATTTGTAAGCAAAAGTTACTGACCATGCCCCAATTGAAATGGTCACCTAATATCCTCAAGCCTACCTACTGTAGCGCAACCCAACAGGTTGCATGTCACTATTTATAATTTTAATAGTTTATTTTATGTAAATCATAATGTTACATCATAACATATGGCTAATCTTTTCTGTATATTATAAAAAAATAACTTAGTAAAATTTGAACTCCTTGAACAGAGGTGAATTATTAAAGCTGTGGTTGAATCCTAAGGGCCATCACCAGCCACGGTATAATCCTTCTCTTGGGAAGTACGTCCTATCATCGATAAGAAAATCCATCACCCCCCCCCTTTTTTCTGTACTCACCAGGCTAACGATAGCCAACCTCCATGCCGGAAGCTTCTTATTTTCCAGTATGAGGTGCCCCTAAGAGGGATTATTTCACACAAATAAAAATCTGTTAGTACAATATTGCTTTTTGTACTTGATTAAAGCAAATTTGCATGTCATTTAAAAAAAATTCTATGTTTAAAACTGCTTTTAGTCTATTAATAAAATTTTGAATAGCCTAACAATAAAAAATGATCAAGATATTGTAAATGAAAGATTTCTACATCTCATCAAATTTAAATAAATTTGTATTCAGTCAAATGTTAAATTTAATCAATTAAAACACTTGTCCTTATAAATTCATCTTTAAATTAAGAAATTACACAAATATTTCCCTTCAGAGTTTCTGAAGACGTTGAATGAAACCCATTCTCACTGTCATCTTCAAACAAACATCGAACTGCCGGGCTTTTGGGATGCACATTACATAATGATCTGCGTACTGTTCACTTTGTGATAAACTTCATCACTGCGATGCCGCCAGCAAGAATCGGGGCAATTTAGAGAATTGATTAAATCAGAATTTCGACCAGTAACCCGATTTCTCCCCAGCCCCCTTCGAAATACGTCTTTGCTGAACAGGTTGGCAGTTCCTTTCCCCCCTCCTCGGGCTGCTGAAGTCGGAGCAATTAGTTTCCCTTTATTACGTAGTCAGCTGATTGGCTTGATACATATAGACCTCTGCCGGTTCAACACGGTTCTGCAAACAAGCGCAGCGAACAGTCCTCGGTTTGTGGCTGATGGTATAAGGTTAAAAGTTTAATCAGTGGTTGAAACGGAATGGAACCTATGATGTAATTTGTTTGACATGGGATGCAGGCATGTCTGCGGAAGCTACTGATGGGTATTCTATTTATATTATACATGCAAATCGACCGAAAAATTATGATGTAATGTGGTACATTTCATTCCGGTAATTTTGAATTAGAGAAATGATACATTTATTCAATCAATATCTGTAATAAATGTTAAAGAGGAGATGAATGAATTTATTTCAATTCAATATATACTTCGTCACAAAAAATGCATGCAGCCAGATTAGTACTTGCATCAGGGCAGAAATATGTGGATCCATTATTAGGATAATTTTATGATAGAATTATCAAAATTTAAACAACATAAGACATTTTTATATGTTTAAAGACTTAAACTACAATTATTTGAATTAAAGTTGATTTTTAAATACATATCATTTCATTCTTTTTATTATGATGATTAATTCACATTTCATTCTAGAAATTGTGAATTAGGGAATTGTGATTTATTCAATCAATATTTGAAATAAATATTAAAGAGAAGATGAATGGATGAATTTAATTCATTTTAATGTAGACAACACAAAAACAAAACAAAAAAACACCTATACATAGCTAGATTATTTGCGCCATGGCAGAAATATGTGGATCTATTATTAGGATAATTTTAAGATAGATTTATCAAAATTTAAATCACAAAATACAATTTTATATAATTAGCAACTTAAATATTACAGTTATTTTGCTGTGCTTTTTACATAGAGATCAGGCCATTATTTTTTATTATGATGCAATGTTGTACATTTCATTCTAGAAATTGAAAATTTGAGAAATTATGGATATGTAATAAATGTTAAAAAGAAGAGAAATGAATGAATTTATTTTAATTCAATACAGACCTCATGACAAAAAATAAGTATATATAAGCAAATCATGCCAGTAATATGTACATCCATTATTTCGATAATTTTATGATCGATTTATAAAACTCCAAATCACTAATTCGTTTCTATACATTTAGTGCCTTAAATTATAATTATTTGGCTTTCATTGGCTCTTTATGTAGAGATCAAGTCGTTAAAACTCAGAAATGCCAAAATCGTTCTTATGCCCTTATTCAGAAATATTTAAAAGTATCAAAACAATTATTCTGAAATAGATTTATAAAAATGTTAATGAAAAAAAATTTATAATTTCAGCACTTTTCGCCATACTAGTAATTGGTTCGGTAATGCTTTTTTTAAATATAAAGTCAAGGTTTGATTTCGTTTTAAGTTTTATGATACAATTAATAAGCAAGTTTTGTTGCTCAAAAATTTTTAATTGAAAATCAAGTTTTATTATTGTTCACATCAAATCAAAACTCATCAATAATTAGATCATTCCAATGCAACTATCCAAAAATATGAGAATCCACCCTATAACCACAATACAACATTACTCTATGGCTGATTTATCAAAATTTTAATAAAAAACACATTTCGAATTTTCAGTACCTTAAACAGAAAGTATGTGATTTAGTGATGTTTCTTATATAATGACCAGTTCATTATTTTCTTTTCCAATACCGATATCGTCTTACAAAAGCTCATAAATGACAAAACCATTCCGTTGCATCTTGCCAGAAATATGTAGATCCACCACTGCAATCATTTTATTACCGATTTATCCACATTTCGAATTAAAAAAACAACATTTTTATAGATTTAGATCCTTAAACTAAATCTATGTTTAGCGGTGTTTCCTGTATAAAAAACAGGTCATTATTTGGGCATAACTGTTATCATGTTTTCTTTATTCTATATAACGACCCTTTTGTGATAGTTTTCCTTTATTTCTCACGGCGCCGCGGTGGCCTGGTGGTAAGGTCTCGGCTTCGGAACCGGAAGGTTTCAGGTTCAAGACTCGATTCCACCGAAGAACCGCCGTGTGAGGGGGTCTGTTGCACGTTAAATCTGTCAGGCCAAACGTCCTCCCGCTGGTGTGGCGTGGTGTGGAGAGGGGGGTGCCAGTTCAGGTGTCGTCCTCGTCATCTGACCATGGTTCAAAATTACGAGGTCCGTCCCAAAATAGCCCTCGTGTTGCTTTAAAACCGGACGTTAATATAACTAAACTAAACTAAACCTTTATTTCTCGTCATATAACATCAGATCATAATGGTTAGTTACTCATAAAGATTAAGAAAGCGGGCTAGATATTTTCTGACCTACAAAATCTCAGATTGCACGTCAGAAATACATTCATTAAATACAGTTTATGTGTATACGCTTATTATTTATTACAGCTAAATTTACTTTGAATTATGATATAATCCAGATGAAAAATTCTTAATGATATATTCATGGATATAAAGAAAGTATTTACTGGATGCCATTTTCTACTTCTTGCATATAATTCGTCCAGAAGGTCTGCAAAACTGCTCATGAACCTCTTAAAAATTTTTGAATTTTTATTGAATTTTCTTATTCTTATAACCAATTGATTATTGAAAATAAAAAAGCAAATAATAATAATAATACAGAATGAGTTAACGAGCAAAATAAACGTATGCCTTGTTAATTTACTGTGCAATCCGGGAAAACCCCCTGCTCACACAACTGACCGATTGATTTGAAGAAAAAAGTACCCTTTGCATTTAGAGGCATTAAAGCTACAAACTTATTAAATCTGGCTTGGAATGCTGATAATTTCTTTTCATTGAACTCCAAATCGTTATTTTTTCCTTTTACTCGTTGTGTGTGTATTTCTTCTATATATCATTTTTTTCTTCTGGCATACAATTCGTCCAGATGGTGTGTGTGTGTGTGTGTGTGTGCGTGCGCGTGTGTGTGTGCGTGCGCGTGTGCGTGTGCGTGTGCGTGTGCGCGCGCGCGTGTGTGTGTGTGTGTGTGTGTGTGTGTGTGTGTGTGTGTGTGTGTGTGTGTGTGTGTGTGTGTGTGTGTGTGTGTGTGTGTGTTGAAGATATTATTCGAGAAGCCAAGTAAATAATTTTTAAAAAATTTATTCAGATAGAAGCTTTTATGAAATTTTTATTTATTTTTATAATTTATTTTATCTCATTTCTGGTTTGAGTTTGACATTTTGTTAACTTAACCTTTATGACACATCTCTTTTAATAAAATGGTGAATCTAGTTTTAAATTCCAGGGTATTTTTAGCATTCAATCGCTGCAATCAATTTTATTTTATTACATTTGTGAATAAGCATTTGCTGTACACAATCTGCACACACTATTATTAAAGCATATTTTCTTTTTCATAAATACTCTAATAACTGAATGTAATGATCAATTATACTTGATAGAGTGTTAATATTATTTTAATATTTTATGATTCATAGAATTTCATTTTCTGCGAACTAATTTCTTTTAATAACTAATAAAATAAAACTTTTTAATATATCTTTTTGCAGCCCTCCTCTTGAGCTAGCGATCTTAAGTAGCTGCCTAGTTGGAAATCTGCTGGTAGCTAGATTGTCTACGAGAAAATCGAAAGGTGAACTTTCCCAATAGTTAAAAATGCAGAATCAAAAACTGATAAAAAAAAATCTTTTAAGAAACCCACCATTGTTATATTCACCTTAGCAACACACACATATATACCTGATCCATAGCAAGTTCTTAACATTTGTAAAAACTTCGTTTTCATTTGCTGGAATTAAAATTAGGCTTATAGATGATAATAGAATACATAAGATAGGCATATAAACTGAATACAACAATACTCTTTTCCTGTAATTTACTTATATATAATCCAGCCTTAAAGCTCTTTGAAAATATCATTCTGCATATGGAAAATATAAACGGAAATGCAGGATTGAATAACTCAAAAGAAAGTCACCATTTACATTTCGGATTGCGACAAAGTGACCACCACTCTTTAAATCGTGATAAACAAAGAAGCTTATTACCGCCGAGGACAATTGCAATCTAAATTGAGACATCAAACCGACGACAAATCCTCATCTGATAAGAAGATGATTGCTTTCAAATCATGTGCGTGCAGTGACTGGCTCCTATGATTACCGATGAAAAATTGACTGTGAAACGTTATACACCCGATGACAGCTGCCTTGCAGTGCTCTTTGTTGCTTTTTGCTTTAAAGTCTTTTTGTGTAATCTTTGGCATGAAACGGAACAGTGGATATTAACCCCTTATTTTAAGATTATTCCCACATTTGGTATTCGATTCCACATCTGATATAAGTCGGATGGATTATTAGAATCAGTATACCACCTCAATAACATGGGACAATCATGATAAGCAATAGATACATGCATGCAGCCAATGACACCGTCAATACTTAAAATATGTAGACTATTATTGGTTCTGAATCTAACGAGAACCAGAATTTTATTGGTTAGTATAGATTTGTAATGGCTCTCAAGAGTGGGAAAAAGACGGTTATTTGATTATCAGTATTTCTATCTTCACTACAAAGTTGAAAAAATTCAACATAATTTACGGATCTGTATCAGAAAGCACTTTACATTAATTATATTTAAGCCATTTATTGAGCAAAACGAGATTATTTCTATTCAGATCTCATAATTTTGTTCTACTCTGATCTCATAATCAGAGAATGAGGTCTATACCGTATCCAGAATACTCTGCAAACTTTCACGCCACATCAGAGAGAGAGATTTTATGTGCCCTAGGTTCTCTTATATAGAGAGAGGTCGGTGCAATTGTGTTTTGAATTTGGAACCGCCCACTTTCTAAGCCGATATACTACCATTAATCTCCCAAATTCAAAGACTTGTTTAACTGCTTTACTGAATATTTTACTTCTAAAATTAGATTGGCTTTACAATAAAATAAATACAAATGTATAAATTTGTACCTAATTAAATAAAAAAGGTAGAAAGAGTAATTTTCATTAATACCATTAATCTGAATGAAAATATTTGGAAAGAGTATGTCACATTTCATAATACTTATTCTCTATTTGAGAACTTTAGAATGCATTAGATGGTTGGTGTGGTTTTAGATTAAATTACTTAATTGATCTCAGAATTAATTACTAATCAAAATAAAAATAATATGCTGGAGATTAAAAAACAAGTTCATTCTGGAGAGTCAAAAATTGACAATTCCATAATTAATTTATTTCCATTCTAGATGCAAACGAAAATTATACATCCGAGAGAAAAATATTTTGTTCAACAAAATATTGTAAGCTCTTTCGTAAATATGCGCGCAATTCGAAACTTTTTTTAATTTCAATTTTTTTAATTAAAAATACAAATAAATTTAGTCTTGGTTGAAATTTATTCGTATATTCCAGGATGATAATTTTTATTTCTTTTTACTCAAGTAAAGTTGTTTCGTATTTATAAACATGGAACGTCGTAATTGATTTTTAACTCATGTCCTGAGGTGTAAAAATTTAGAAAATTTGTATTTACTTGATAACCATAGATAACTTTTATGCTTTCAGAAAATGGATAAAGTAAATTATTACATATCAAACTCACTAGTAAAAAAACAAAATAAATAAACACACACTAAAAAAAAATCAAAAGTAATAAGTATGATACTAAAATGTTACTTTTTAGATTACGAATAAAAGTCAATATGAATAACTAGAAATTATTTTTAAATTATAATCTTATTTTACAATGTTATATTAAATTTGATTAACAACAGAAAAATTAACAGTGTTAAATTACAAATTTCTTTATTTATGTTACATTATTACCTCGCCTAAAATCCATGAATATTTACATCAGCAGTATGAAATGCATGTCAAATAATACAGTACATCATAATAAATAAATTTGTTTATAATTATATCGGCATGCATTTTAATTTGAGGAAGATAACATGAAGATATGCAAATGCAGAAAGTTTCTACAAATGTTAAGGAACACGAATCAAATTATCTATCAAGAATTATTACGATTGCTGCACACGAGCTATGTACTACTCTTCAAATCCAACCTGGAAAATGCTTGAAACCCTTTTCATTGTTTAGTTGATTGTTTATATTTCAATATATCCTAAGATTGCAAATGAGCGAATTTTCTGGAAATTGGAACGAAAATCTGCCCATAATGGGTATAATTATTGCACAGCATTTATGCACTACTCTTCCTATCAAAACTGCAGAATTTTTGAAATCATTTTTACAAATAAATTGGATTATTGATTAGATTGCAATATTTCCTAACATTTCATTTGAACGTCGGAAAAATATTTTATTGCAAAAGATTTATTAAGTTTTTATGTAATTATCGTATACAAATATCAATTTATGATTCATGCAATGTCAGTTTCATGACTGATTTCAAAGTAAAACAAAACCTTGAGCTTATCACCAAGGAGATAAGACCTATTCCAATCATTACCCAACAGCAAATGTGTTACATAATCCTCTCTTTCCAGGCTACTTCCCATGCTTTATATATTAAATGTTTTGAGGATAAAGCCATTAAAGTCAAATCAATAACCAATCATTATGTTAAGTGGATCAGAGGAGCCTGAGCAAATTTTAATCATGTATCACAACAGAACAACGTGTGGACAACACGGCTGCTCGCAATTTAAAGCGCTATACACCTGAACGTGCCTACATAAATTGCCGTGTCTTACACACATTACCGTAAATCATACTTAAATAAGCGCAGAGACCTAATAACGTCCCCACCCGATTTATGGCTTCTGGAGTCGTATTTCAATTTTCATCGGCCCGAGCTGATAGTTTTAGTGACTCGTTCGAGAGGAACAAGCACATGTTAGCTATCCTGGTGAGGAATAAAAAATAAAATTGTTTTTCAGAGGAGATCGTGAAATGTCATCGATTCTAATGGGGTGAAAAAATCTAATGGCCTAAGCCTAAATGTCCTGTCTGTGGTTTATATATGTCATTTTTTTCTCTCTCTTTTTGTTAAGGTATCACACTGTTGCTCATTTTTTACCAATTTTTTCCTAGACACTCCATATTTTATTGATCATTATCATCTTGTCTTTCGATTATTTTTAGATTAATTAACTTTAAAATTGTTTTTCAGAGGAAATCGTGAAATGTCATCGATCCTAATGGGGTGAAAAAAAATCTAATGGCCTAAGCCTAAATGTCCTGTCTGTGGTTTATATATGTGTCATTTTTTTTTCTCTCTTTTTGTTAAGGTATCACACTGTTGCTCATTTTTTACCATTTTTTTTCATACACACTCCATATTTTATTGATCATTATTATCTTGTCTTTCGATTATTTTTAGATTAATTAAATTTAAAATTGTTTTTCAGAGGAGACCATGAAATGTCATCGATCCTAATGGGGTAAAAAAATCTAATGGCCTAAACCTAAATGTCCTTGGTTTGTATATGGTTTATATAAGTAAAGCTTTTTCGCTTTTTTATAAAATTCACACTGTTGGTCTGTTTTTGAATTTTTTTTCAAGATACTCCAACCTTTATTACCTTCTCAATAGTTTAATTTTAGTTTAATTAATCCAATAAAGTGACTTTCTCAAATTTTGAGTTTTGAATTTTTTGATATTTAAATACGTAATGAAGTGCTAATAGAAAACAGTTTAACAAAGAAAAAAAGGACAAACTTCAGAACGATAGTTGTCCTAAATATTTCAACATAAATCAAAATAATTAAATGTTAGTACCATCCTAAAATTAGATCATAAAACGAATGGTATAAACCTACAAGTCTTGTCTGTGGTTTATACAGGGTGTTGCTGAATTTGGTCAACAAATTCAGAGAGTGTATCTTTAATTTTTTAAAATCTTTTTTGTATAATATTATATTGTTGCTCTATTTTTGTAATTTTTTTCAAGACACGTCAGATTTTATTAATCATTGTCACCTTGTCATTCGATTAATTTTAGTTTAATTAAAATCTAATAAAGTGCCATCCTCATGTTTTGAATTGCAAAACTTTTGACAGCTAAATCTGTAATGAAATTCAAGTAGGAAAAGTTTAACAAACAAAAAATAGAAACACTTTAATATCATAAGAGTCCTCATTATTTTTACATAGCTTAAATTATTAACCCTTTGCAGTCGAATGTTTTCTTTCAGCCACCATTCAAGACTGTGCAAGACATTATTTATTTAATTAATTAATTTTAATTGTTAAAAAATACCTACAAAATGTTAAAACGATGTAGATTTAGCTTTCAGGGAAACACAACTTAAAGCAATTGCATATATTTATTTTTTGATATAATAAATAGGTCCATATATTAAGTGAATTATGCCTCGAATTATCTTTCCGACCACAAAAAGTTAAATCTTAGAAAGGATTTGTTATTTTTGATCTAATTGCATTTCAGCTCAGTGGATTAACACAAATAATTTTATAAACACTTTCAAAACGAGAAAACAGGTGCTTGGTAAAGAGAGGAGGCATGTCTGTCAGAAAAAGTATGAAATGTTATAGATCCCAATGGAGTGAAAAAGATAATGGCCTAAATCTAAATATTATTTTTTTGCTATTTAAATTTGCATATTTTTCTTTTGGCAAAGTGTTACATTGTAGCTCTATTTTTGCTTTCTTTAAATATTTTGTTACAACCTTATAATATTCAATTTTCTAAATCTTATGTATTATTACCAACTCGTCAGTCAATAAATTGCAGCTTAATTAACCATAATGAACTGTCTGTCTCGTGCAGTGAATTACAAAACTTTGATATTTAACACATTGACCGTTGAATGACTGGTCTGCAATTCACACCTACTATCTATTTAACTCCTATTTACTATTTAATTATCTCACACCTATTGACAAATTAGTTCACACTTATTATCTAATTAGATTACACCAATATCTCTACTACTGCTAATAGAGGGTAAAGAAGAGGTAATATGATTAAAGAAATGACCTGAGTCACCACTGTGTGTCATGACAGCGAAATCTGTAATGAAATGTAATCATAAATCAATGTAATAGACGAAAAGAAAAAAAAGGATCACGCATTAATGTCAGGTCACCTCAATTCTTTTGCATGGATTAAAATAACAAAATGTTCTTACCATATAACGAGAAATTTCCATTGAACGTTTTACATGGAAATACAGACAGATCTCTTTAAAAATACGCATATCATCTTGAGCCATTCGCATAATGAGCAAAATTAAATCTCAAAAAGCAATGTTTCGCTGAATGAATGACTGAGGGAACATTGTGATGTCACATCATGAATGATCTTTACATGTGATATGTCAATGTTATACACTTGTTTGAAGAGAACACTTTTATCTGCATGGAAAAATATTTGACTGAATGGAGAAGGCGAGAATTCTTCCTAAAGGTTTGAGAAAGTGTCTGTGGAATCTTAATCAAAATTTAATCTCAACGAGCAGTATTTTGGCGAATGAATGATTGAGGAGTCATTGTGAAGTCACATATGGATTGATCTGTATCTGTGACATCAATCAATGCTATGCACTTGTTTGAAGAGAACGCTTATATCTGCAGGGAAAAAGATTTGACTGAATGGTGTCGTCGAAACCCTTCTTAAAAGTTTGAGCAAATGTCTGTGGAATCTTAATCATCAGGATCGTGTCTCTATCCAAAATTATGAGATTTGAGGTGAATAGCAATGATACAGGTAGAAGAACATAGTCAGAACAACAGAAAAAGTTTTGGGACTGCATTCTGTGGCACAACAAAAGACAGCGGAAGCGATTTGTGCGAAAGAGAATGAAATAATAGCATCAGCAAAACAACAGTCAATACATTTAGGGGGACGATGAAAGAATCGAAAATTATGGTACTTTATGAATGAGAAACATGATCCTAACAAGGCAGTAGCTATATGCTCTGCAAAATCATTTAATGATAATACCGTGTCCCATTTTCGTCAGATTTTGAAGAGCAGTCAAAGATAAATGCATTCAGCCAATTTCTTTTACAAAAAAAAAAATCCTTTAAATTATAAATTGCATTATTATTAATACGTTTGAGTATGATCTTTTAAGGAATGGAACGTGTTGTCATATTTTATATTGAATTCTCTGAAAAAAATTTAGTTAACGAGTATTTCGTATTACAAATAAGATTGTAAAATGAACTATACTCCTTTAATGAGGATCCACTACAACTCGAAAATCAAATTAAAACAAAATCTGAATCTGTCAGTAGTAGCCAAATGATGAATAATACACTTGCTGAGATCTCCATTTTACAAGATTTATTAATTTTTACTCAGAGCTTTCATGCAATATCATCATGAAAACGTTCGACTCTTATACATAATTGAGTAATCTCAAGAAAAATTGAACTGGAATTTCAATCTGGATGTTGAGATTATATGATTCGATTTCCTTGAGATGCTGACTCTGTCTTATTGACGAATGATTTGGAATCCATATGTTGTAGAATTACTTTTTTTCTCAGATTGAAACAAAAAAGATTCCAAAATTAATTATTTACAGCAGGTAATTAGTCAATTAGTCCAAACATGAATTTTATAAATTCAACAGTTTAATCTTCAAGGATGGAAGAGATTTTATAACATTTGCTTAGTACACTGTTAAATCAATTAAATAAAAATACTATTTTTAGATGGTTTTTGTGATTCTGGACCATTATATACGGCTCTCAACTATTTCGAATACACTAAAAATAATAAAACAAATTCCCATCGGAACCAAACAATACTTTTATTTAAGAATTGGTTCTACAAAAGCTAACTGAGTATATGGCATTTTGATTATATTACATAATTTTAAAACATATGCATGGTACTTTTTTGTATTACAGCACTGCCATTGTTTACAAAATATCATAACAATTATGAAATCATCAAAGCAGTTATGTTCATTATAGCAAATATTTGTATGATAAACATAATTGCTATCATAACATTATTGCTTTAATAAAAAGTGTATGTTATTCTCATATCATTGCTTTAATAAAAGGTAATTGCTACCACAATTTGATTATAGCAATCACAACGGTATCGATTTAATATTTAAAAGTTCAGAATTATAGTTTTAGAGAGAAATACTTTAGAAATAGCAATAGGTAGAAACAATGAAATATTAAAATTCTTAAATAATTTTTTAAATATACATAAATAAATATTATTCCTGGAACAAATTTTACTGCATAAATATAAATGATTCAAAGACTTGTTTAACTAATTATCAGTTGTATAATTATTTGTTGTCATTTAAATAATGGTTAACGCCATATTTTTTTAACTTCGTGAGTAAAAGTTATTTAAAAAACCTTTTTATTACTAATGAACTTTAGGGTACTATTAGCTAAACAGTATATATGCAATAAATTTTCTAACTATGCATTAAATTGTAAAATGCTTAATATTTATTAATATACCAAATAAAAAATATTAAGAGAATTTTTTTAAATATAGCTCCCTTAAGTGAAAAAAATCATACGTATTTTACTTTATTATTTTATTAACTTTACAACTTCCAATAAAATTTCTTAAATATAATAAGAAAAAAAAAGCAACCCCAAAAATAAAAACTGTCTTATAGGTCAATATTCATATTTGTCAATATTTCTGTTCATTTTTTCTGTCTATCTCAGTGATTGCATTGTTTTTTATTAATTATCTTTAAATAACTACATACGCTTTTTCCCGGCTATTTTGTCTGCATTAATCTTCTTATCTCAAAAAATATCTTCCTAAAACAAACTAACAGCAAAATGTTTTATTCATCGAATATTTTTTATAAAAAATATCCATTTGATAAGCCTAATGGCACTCTTAAAGACAGTTTATTCGAAGCAACTTGCTTCTCAAATTAATAAACAGGCTAAAAAAAATATGAAAAGAAGTCACATTATCTTTATGTTAACAGTCACGTCTTTGTATATATTTAGGAACAAAAATAATGTGTCTAGAAAAAAGAATTTCAAAAGACGACTTTTAAAGAATGAGAAATTATTTTCATTCTTTTAAAACGCTTAGTAGGAAAATAAAAGATTCACTTTAAAAGGCACGTTTTCTTTGAAAAAATATTCACTTACTGATTTTTGCAAAGCACTTTAAATGAACTCTGTTTAATGAATATATATATATATAGTCTGAAATATATTAGCTTTAGAAATGATACGATTATGTTAGTTACCAAATAATACTTACTTTTATTTATTAATATGACTTTGAATTTTAAAAAATGAGTTTTCTTTTTACGATATTCGAGAACTTCCGCTATATTTTAAATAATCCAAAAATTAAAAAAAGAAATTCATTTAAAAATAATTTTTATGAAGGCATTTGTTAATCTATATTTATAATAAAGCTCAATGTGTGTGTGTGTGTGTGTGTTGGCTCTCTACAGGCCAGACCGTTGGACCTACAGCTACCAAATTTGGTACATGTATACCTTGGAGGTCGGTAATGTGCACCTCTGAGCCGTTTTTTCGAATTTTTAATTAGAATTTGAATTAATTAAAATTTAAGCGAAATTTCGACGTTTTTCCGCTATAACTTCTGAAAATATTATCGCATAAGCATGATTTTTACATCAATTTAAAGATTAAAAAATTAGCTTTCTAATGGTATCAGTGTTTTAATGTATAACTTAAGATTCTATTTTTAACGAATTTTAAAAGAAATATTTTAACCATGTTTTTTAGCACGTGACCGGATAAAATAAAAGAAAAGAATGACGGAAGTTCAGATTTAAAAAAAAAAAAACTATCATCGCAAATCAAATCTAAAGAAATACAACTTTCAGGGACTGGATAAAATAACATAAATATAATAAGTGATATTTTCTAAAAAAATAAATGCAAGGCAAAGGATTCTATGTTCGTTTGCAATATCTAAATGATTAATTCAATAAATCTTCTTTATTTACGGTAAACCTGATTGAATTTAGACAGGGTATGCATTGAAATCCCTGCCTAATGGCATATTTTTATAATCGTTTGCAATAACTGAATCATTAATTCAATAATTTTTTTTCGCTTTCTTTAAAAAAACATATTTAATATTTTGGCAACATCACCGAAAAAAATATTTATAATATTTTGGAAGCATAACCAATAATTAAAACTGACTGATTTATAAAATTAAAGAATATTATTAGGAAAACGTGTTCTTTCAGAACATTCCGTCCATCATCTTAAAGAAAATATTAATTTCAGGCCAACCACTGCCCGGAATTACTTGAAGGTTAATGAATATGTGATTTATTTGAAAATTTTAGAATGCATTACTCATAGCGAACCAGCTGGTCGCCAAAGGTGGCTAGTTATTAATAATAAAAATAGAGTATATACATTTGATCATGGTAATGCGCCCCTCTGAGCAATTTTTAAATGATTTTATTAAATTAAATATTAAGCTGAATTTTGGCTTTTTGCGAAATATTATTACACATATTATATAATAAAAATACTGCAATACTTATGTATAATATGCAGAGTATCCCTGAATTCAAGGGCCAAACTTTAAGAAAATGTGAAATACGTATAAAAAAGCATTTTTTATAGCAATGTGGAATCGAAATTGAGAAGTTTCTGTGGAAAAAGCAATTAATGCAGAAGAATTGCAGAGAAAGCTCTTTACTAGCATAACATTTCAGTAACAGCACAAATATACTATCACCAGCATTTATACAAGCGTAATAGTGACAAGCAAGTAATTAACGCATACTCCTTCGTAGAGGCTAGGTGTTCCATGAACATGTGCAGCGGTGACTGAAAATTTTGCATTGAAGTTTTTATCAAAGTCATTGGAAATCTGGTAGACACTACATTTTCCCGCCTTGACAGAACTTAACTCACACTTACTTGTTCCACCTACACGTTTTATTTCCGATGCCACTCTGCTATACAAAAAATGCTTCTTTATACATAGTTTACCTGTCCTTAATGTTTGGCTCATGAATTCATTAACACCCTGTATCTGTGCGTGCGCGTGCGCGATCACAGAAAAAATATTCCAAAATGAAACTTTACTTCTTTTCAAAATGTAAATAATGATATCAATTTAATAGTCGTTTGTGATAATAATGATATCAATTTAATAGTGCTGGCAATTTTTAAAAATATATTTCTGTCCAGTAATATTTTTTTCAAGAAAAAAAATCATTTTAAGCTTTATAAAAAATTATAAGCAGTTTTCATTTTAAAAGTATATTTATCTTCCTTTTTTTAAAAAAAAACATATTTTTCATTGAAAATGCTTATTATTATATCATGATATTCATAATCATAAAGAATAGCATTCACTTTCATATAATAAATAAAAATTGATCAACCTGTTTGCAGTTTCACTTTCTAGGAGCAATAGTAATGTCCACATGTTAAGACATAATCGAATTCTAGTACAATTTTCTACTACTCCATATCGGTATTCAATAAGTGTAAATAAATACCTATAATAAGTAATAATAAGTATAACAATAGATATAATAATAGATATAAGTATAAATACTAATTTACAAAGTGATGAAGTTACTTTGATGTTATAAACACACATATTCCAAAAGACAATTTTCTTGTTTAGTTATCAAGTCATGAATTTGGATACATTTCTTTCGACGAACTCCTTGAATTTTATTTAAAAAATAGTTTCCAATTTTGTCTCCAGTACCTTCAAGAACTGCGAGATGAATGTATCAAAAATAACTTTACTAATTTGAAATATAGTCTGATTTTTTTTCACTTTAATTGGTATACATCATAAGAAATATAGATATCAACAAATGCAACATTATCTTGCATTTTGCAACAAATGCAAAATTATCTCCAAACATTTCCATTCTCACCAAATTTTAACAAATGAAATCCCAAATAGTTCTCCGAAACAATCCTCGCCCTTTATTTAGAATATAAATTCAAGGGTTTTCTCCTAAAACTTCAACATCTTTAAGATATCTGTATCAAAACTGACATTACTAATTTTTTTCTTTATCCGTAATGCATACCATGAGTAGCTATTAGCTAGTAACATTTACAAAATTCTAGCAAATATCGCCGTTTTCACCAAATTTGTGGTAAAATTAAATACCAAAGTATTATCTCAAACTATAAAAAGACACTCAACAATACGGCTGTATAAAAATGTGATTAATAAAAAAAATTTCTTTATCCCAGATACATTAATCTTTGTCATTTGTCGCTATTAAACATTCATCTGTTAAAAAAGTAAAATAATTCAGTTAAAAAGTTCAAATCTTGATTACATTGAGTTACATCGTAAAAACCAATATTTTAACTAACCAATCTTTTAATGGCTTTTCAGATAGCCCTTTAAAAGCCACAAGTGGCACATTAAAGGTATCCCAACTCTGGCAACCAACCAACATTTAAGGACGTCATTTATTATCACATGAAGATGACAATAAATTAATAGAATTGTGAAGAAATAATCATCATTTAATGGACTTTGCTGTAATTTGAAAAAAATTAGTAGATGGTTTGAATAAAATCACAATTAAGTTTATTAAAATCATAACATTAAGAAGATAAATAATCTTATTCAACTGATTATTAAAGACTACACCTGTGATGACAACGTAGTTGTATTTAATTTATTTAACATATACTGTATTTAATTTCAATTAATTACCTTATTCATAACATGATGTTCATAATTATCTCAATAAATCAATTTTAAACATCAAATTGTGATACCTTTTGGAATCGTATTATTTTATCAGCTTTAAATTTCATTTGCCTATAAGTTATATGAATTTTTCAAATGGTTTCTAGTTTCTTATATCGTAAAACCATTTATTGTCTGAATGTAATTATTTCCCAATACACGTTTTTTTATAAAGTAATGCAATTTCATTTTCTGATTTTCATGTAAACTGAACAGATAAATAAATGAGGTCTTTCCTCTTTACCTTCCAACAATGACAGAAATTTAAAAAATTACATTTGATATTACAATAAAAACTGTATGAATTTCAAACAAAAATTAATGTTGAAATTTATGCCAAAAAAGTTTCGGAAAATATTAAAATTCCGGGAAAATGTGCGGGATAACCCGACATTATTAAACATACCGTTTTTTTTTTTAATTTTAAATTAATGTAAAATTCAGTTTTACACTCTCGTACACGAAGTATAGGGGAATATAGTACAGAGTAACATAGAACTTAAAAAAAATTCGAAATCGAGATTTTGACGAATCTTCTAGTTTTCAGACTGCAGAAGCTCCAAGAACTTATTTTTGAGCATAATTTATCCGTGACAAAGAATATATATAGATATGCGTAGTGTGGTTAAAATTTGATATGTACTCTTTACACCAAATTTGCAGACTTCTATCGAATTTTGAGTAAAATATTTTCAGAGAAAGCCGGATTTTACGAATATATGTTAACACGCCAATTACAAAATAAGTAGACAAAATTTGAAGCCAGATTTAACATCTATAGTATAGTGTATACACCAATCAAATACTTAGCCAAATCCAATCATGGGTGCAAACTGTTGGTCTGCAATTTCAAAAAACAAATAAACACATTGATTCAAAAACATAATGGTTTAAATATATCAGGTTTAATATGGGAATTGTGACTGCAAGTGCAGTTTTGTGTCAAAATTTTTGTTTCAATCGAGTGAGGAAAATGTGTTTAACACATATTGGATTTTTGAATGCCATGAACGCATGCCAAGGATTATTCGTCAAATAATTCTCTAAGGATGACAAGATAGATTCAGTAAAATATTAAATTCACGTCAAAAATTGATATTTCGTAAATTTTGCACATCAGAGTCATATAAAGGGTTCCCTGTCACCACAAGATTATTACAGAGTAAGCGAGAAAGTTTTAGGGCTACCATTCCGCTAAGATTCCTAGCTGTTAAAGCAAAAAATGGCATAACTTGAATTAAAATTAAATGAAAGTAAATTCAGCTAATTTTTCATTAAAAAGTTTATAGATTTTTAATGATTTTGAAATATTTTTTATTATTTTAAGATTAACTTTTCCAAATTTCGTAGCTTTTTGTCAAATGGTCCCAAACTATCACATACACACACACATTCACCCATGCTATTAGTAAAGATTACCAAGCCTGCAAGTCAATTCATTTTGAGCGGAAAATACAGCATTCGCCTTAAGTTAAATGGAAGCGATATTTTTAAAATCCGCCACATTTTATAATTTACAGCAGCAACATTGTGCACAACAATACCAGCTCAGCAAATTTCTGCTTGACAGGAATCATGGGCGTTATAAAGCCCTGGACCATGAGTCAATGTGCTTGGGATTGTATGGAATGCGATGGGGCGGTACAGTTTTCACATCCCCCAGTTCAGCCCCTTTTCCATCTTCTCGCTATTAAGGAAAGGCTTCTGGGACATCATCAATTTCCACGTCGGAGACAGAAGGGAGTGACGTAACAGAAGAATAAGGCACTATCAGAGACCGATAAGCGGAAGTGCTGCCATAAACAGTTTTTCAAAGAAATCGCTACTAACTTAATTTGGACAACTTAATAGAGTGACAGATGTGTCAATACAAATTTTGGGGCAAACGAATATAATTAAAGTTTTTTTAACTAAAATTTTATGATATTTTGACAACCTAATTCATCAGAAATTACTGGAGTAATTTTTTTTCAAGAATTTATACAATTCATTTGTGACAATTACTTCAAAGCATCAGTTCACAATAAGTACAAATTTAATGTTAAAATGCAAAAGAACAATAATCTTTATTAAAGTATATTAATAATGATGAAAGCCTTTATTAAAATATGCTAAATAATGATAAAAGCTTTTATTAAAGTATGTTACATAATAATGAAAGTATTTGATTATGCATAGCATAAAAAATAGCAAAGATTATAAAGATATAAAGGCAAACATATTCTGTGTCACAAAATATTGTGATGAAATTCAATTTTTCCAGATAAAGTTAATCTGCATAAGCAGCCTTGTTTAATGAATATTCATAGCGATGTAAAATTTAATTGTTATTCGGTTTTTTTTGTATATTTTCTTTATTTGCATATTTCAGTAAAAATTTTTATACCTCATTAAAACAAGACTAATATAATACAAGTAAAGAAAAAACACAGCAAGCATCAGTTACCACAAAATCTATTACCAAAGCATTCATCTTAAATACATCACTTCTTATTATTGTCATTCCAGTATTGCCATAATTTAGTAATTATTTTAGTACTTTAACCGAGAAAATTCACCATTAATTTTTAATGAGTCTTTCAATAATTATTTGTTATAAAATCCTATTCGTGATTCTTAATAAAATAAAAAAAGAGTAGGTCAATAAAACAGAGTACAGCTAAATTCAACAAGAATTAAAATTTAGAAGTTTGCAGAATTTTGATTTTAATATATATATTTTGTTAAAATGTGTGCTACAACGATAAAACTGAAAATATTTGCTGCGCGGATTTAAATTTTCGAATAATGATAAAAAAAAATGGCATTCAAAATCTTCTATACTTAAAATATACATACATATAAATTGATTCGATAAATTAGTGGAATTATAGCATTACTAATTAATCTATGAACTAATGAATCAAATAAATCTACGAAAACAGAAAATATCAAAATATAATTTGATTTATACAGAAGGTCAAAAGATTTTTTCTTCAATAAATACTTTCTTCAAGCAATATAACAGTAACTTGTTTTTATATATATTCAGAAACACTTCCTAGCATATTTTTTCACTAAAAGTATTCAAAAATATAAATATTTGAGTTTTTATTTCACATGCTGGTAGCATGTTTGTTTATTTATTTATAAAAGGGAGTCAGAAATTTATAATTGAGGAATAGTTCTTGGAAGGGGGGGGGTACGTAATAAGTGTTTTTTTACTTAAATACTAACAGGAAATAAAAATCCAAGTAAGCTCTCCTTGAAGAAAAAAAATCTTGTTTGATAAAAATTTTCTAATACAATAATGGCTTAAAATATTAGTTGATTGCTTTTTTTAAATTTATTTAGATCTCGAGGTGATTTTCAGGGAAGTATATATAGAACTAGCTGCAGTCAAGTTTAACAGTGCACATATCTGCCTCAACAATGTCTAAAATACGTGAATTTAACAATGCACACATTTAAGACAGTGCACATAACAGTACACACAGAACAACTACATTCAAAATAAAAGTCAACTACAGTCAAAATAAAGGTCAAAACAGCCTGTTTTTTGCAATAAAACATATTTGAGTGTGAGATGTAGAAGATATACCAACAAAACCTAAAGCATATGATATACTATTGAATATTTTTTTATCTTTTTTTATGTGCACAAGAATCGAGAGAACGCCCTCCTGCACCAGTAATACCAAGATACAATCTTCAAGAAATTGCCATTCTCCGAGCAGCACAATATTTCTTACTCCCCAAATCTGCTGAACTATAGATGATTCCCTGCAAGTTTGCAAATACTTTCTGCAGGGAACAATGTATATGCGATACCATCAAAAAAATGTCAGTAACGTACGTCAAGTGACACACAGGCAATGCATAGCGTGAGTGAAGGAAAAGGAAAAAAAGACGCAGGGCCATGAAACTGGCAGTCGATCTATGCCACCGACTCCACCAGCCACCCCCACCCGGAGGGTCGTCGAGGAACGTCAAGGAACATCTGTTTCCGTCTCCTCGACCCCTAGAGAATGCATCGGGGTGTTCAATATAGATCTAGAAGTCATATCGAAGCCTTGGCCTCATTTGCATATTTCTCAAGTCAGTTTGAAAGTGGCGTTGTTATTTTTCCGGCTTCTTGACTCCCAAACCAGCAAATGGATTGTTGGAGATAACAAGTGGAAGGAATAACGACTTGTTATCAGTTATTTAGCGTAACTGGCGTAAAGTTTGAGAGGGTTAAAGGAATGGATAATTTTTTGAAAGATAAAAATAGATAATGTCTTATTTCATTATTTTTTAAAATGTTGATTTGAAAATGTACAAAAAAAATTATAATAAAGAAAAAATTGAGTTCAAGAATTAAAATTCTATAAACAAAATATTACAGAAATTAATCGAAAATATAAATTCTGACGGAAGTAAACATTTAGAATCATTCGTTGCTTCTGTACATTTTTATCCATGTATCAGGTTACAAAAGTGATGCCATATTTGAATTGTTTAAAATTAATTTTTTTACCGTTACATAATCTTTGAATTATTAGATTATTTATTCTTAAAGTTATTCATTATAAAATGAAATACATCATGAATTATCCAGTATTCTTTTGTTATTCTACAGTTGAGAATGGAAAGTAAAGTATTAATATTTTTTTAAAAAAATACCACGAATCTGTTCAGTCGACATTTTGCTGTTAAAAATATTAGTCATTATTTTAACATCATAGTTTATGAAAGAAACAAACTAGGATGTTAAAAGAATTATCTACAAAATATTTATTGAATGTTTAGAATATTAAAAATTTACAATATGATCATGCAAGGAACATATTGCTTGATGAAAAGACTGCATTCTGTGTGAATAATGTTTTATGGATACGAGAAGACTTTTCATCAAAAATAACATGGATAAATTTTCTTCTAACAAGGCATTAATGCTAACATATCCAAGTACGATCCCAACATTTGGATTTTTATTTATATGATGCTTCTTCAATTTATTCCACAGTTACTACATTTTCCCAATTAATTGCAATCAAAATGTGACATAGAACAGCAATTGCAGTTCGAATATTGCCCTTTATTCCTTAAAATAAACCATTGCTTTTTTTAAAAATTATAGCTCTTAAATGCAAAAGTATGGATTGATAGATGACATTTCGGCAAATCATATCCAAAATTCGACATGGATCGACAGTTTAGAGGTTAAAACTAAGAACCAAGTTTCAATATCTCAGTCATATGCTTTTTTTTTTTAATAATCATATTTGAATTCCAGCAGAAGTAGAGACAGAAAAATGGTAATTGATGTCAAATTTGATACCGAACTTCACTTTAGTATCTAAACTATGAAATAAATTTTTTCTGTCTAGCTCTTTCCTTTTGGTTGATACGGGGTAAACTTGTATCCGATTTTCTCTCAATGAATTTAGTTTAAGAATTAACAAAAATACATGGATTCTGCGTGAATACCAGATATCGAATTTCATCCTTCTAGATAAAGTGAGTTATGTTCATAGACATACGAGCACAATTCCAAAAATGTATTTTATCAGCACATAGTGGTCTGAAATTAAGAGATACGTCAAAATCTCAATCTCTGATTTTTCGAAGATAGCAATACTATCCCCGTTGTATGCTTTGCATACATGAAGGTAAAATTAATTGCAAATTTATTTATCGGAAACTGCATACGAATTATTTAATATTTGATTAATTACATTAATTAATTCAATATTTAATTTTTATTAATTCTTTAATTGCTTATTGAGAAAAATAAATAACTGAAAGGAATTCTTTGAATTTCAGGGTTCTTGAAATTATAGGCTATACAAGGTTTTAATTTAATTTATCAGAAGTTTTCGGTGATTATTCTTTGAGATCATGTGTTCTTGCACTTACTTGACCAGTAATAATTGCATTTGTATGGAGAACCTGGGCGACCAGCCTATAATGTCCATTCTTTGAAAAGACCTGTTAGTAAGTGCCATAACAAACCTGATATCAACCTAATAATGTAGTGCAGAATAGTTAGAATTTTAGCAACAACTAATTTAAAAAATTAAAGTAAAAGATAAACAAAAACAATAAGAGGAAGTAGCTTAGTTAACTGAGGAGACAAAGTGGTAAAATTTACATCAGTAATTACGAAGATAAAAATATATGTTAATTAAAAATTTCTTGGGGAAGAAAAAAAAAGACATGGGAAGTATAAGTTAAAACGTTATCTGGTCGACAATTCGTCTTTTCATCAGTCAGTCCTGTGGAGATGGGTGCAGGGTCCTAGAAGTACTGAGCTTGGTCTCTGCTTATTTACATTGGAGCACTGAGGAGGGTGGAATCAAATGCTTCTAAAGGGATGAAGAACATGTTTGAGGATTGTTTTCTCAGTCGAGTTTGTTTATAAAGTCTTTGATATTTGGTATGGCTAGCATAGTGATTTTAGATGTTTTACAAGTTTGAAAATGCTCGAAAGGTATGGCCTATTAGAACTGTTAAACGGCAAGTATTTGCAACGTTATGTCATAAGTTGAATTAATATATATATTAACGCAAAAGAATTTTCTTTGAAATTGATGAGCAAATATTTATTATTCCTTCAAATTTATTGTCCTTTTGATAGGAAAGTTAGCAAAATCTAAAATTAATGATATTTTTTTCCGTTTAAAATCTGTTTTAATCATGTGCGCCGATATTTAAATGAAATAATATGAATTTGCAATGATTTAAAACAAGCTAAATTAAAACACTGTAACATAATTCTTATAAGAAATTATATATAACATATATATATTATTTTTTTGTTTGGATATTTAACAAAGTGATTAAGGAAGGTTTTAGATTTTATGAGCTTTATTCTCTTTTAATACTAAGCATTTTCATTTTTAATGACGGCATTATTATTTTTTTTTCATTTTAATTTGTGATTTAAATACTTGTTGTTTCATAATAAATGTTGTAATAATTCATGTTGTCAAACCGAGAAATTTTCATTCCATATCCACCTTGCTTATTTCGAATTTCGTTTAATTCGTAGCTCTTCTCCATCCCCTTTATTCAAAATGAATTCATTACCCCAACAATGAGAGATTAGAGGTTAATATAATTTTTAAAAGAAAGAACAAATTTGCTCCCAAATATGGTATCCTTGTCAGATACGAAAATATAATAAATTTATGATTTTTTTTTAATAAAAAGGATTCAATTATAAATCAATTTACTTCCAGGAAATACTGTCTCCATAAATAACAAAAATAACAATTATTTATTTTCCCTATTTTTAATTTTAATTCTATATCAGAAGATATAATCTTGCGATAGAAACAAATCAATCGAATTCCGTGAGAATAAATAATCATTTTATTCAAACAAAAATTCCTGAATTGTCAAAGAGGTATCAAACACAGAATTTTTCTTTAAGAGCTTAATTTTAATAGGAATCAGCAGTTTTAATCTTATATATATATATATATATTGTTGCAATATCAACACGCTAAAAAGAACGTTTATCTTTGGTTTTTGTATTAAATTTAATAACCAAAAATAACCATTTATCTCAATAGATGGCGTACCAATGATTTTACTCTTAAATCAATAACTTAATAATTCTAATTAAAATAAATTAATTCTAACTAAAATAAATGAAACATTTAAAGGGTTTAATTATTATTAACAAATATAAATATTTAAAAGAATAAGTACTAAATTAAAAATAAACTTTTAGAAATTATTCAACATTGAGGGTTATTTTAATATTAAATGCAAGCTTTTTTTTAAACCGAACTATACAAATCGGATAAACTTTTCTTCAGTTTATATTTCAAATAAGGATATTTTTACTTTCTCTTAATATATTCTAAACTAATGTTGTGTAACTTTCTAAAGTATACGTAATATTTCTTTCATGTCGAAATTTCGATTTCAGTCTTACGATTAAATACAAAATTGATTAACAAGGATTTGAACAAAATATACATTGACAAGGTTTTGAAAAATGTACACATTTCGTTTATTATAGAGTGATATGAAACAAAAATTTCCAAGTGAAACTAAGTAATACACATTTTTGCAACAATACGAATAATTCTCAATGCAGTAATTTAAATGAAACATAATTAACATTAACATTGTCCCCTTTCTACATAATGAACAAACTTTAAACACGCAGATAAATACCCTTCAGAAAATATTTCTCCTTATAGTTTAAATAGTATTATATATTCGTACAGCTTCTAATATTTTCTATAAATTTCGTAAATAGGAATCAATTTTTCTTCTTTTCAAAATATTAATTAGTTCTATGTGCGGGCAATAGATGGCAGCTCTTGTCAATAAGCAATAGTGTTTGATAAGAAATGGAAGTTGAATTGTATGATTCTGAATAGAAATGTTAACTAATGAAAGTAATATCCTGCTTATTAGTTGCAGGCCGAAAATCAGTAACTGCTTTTAAATTGTCATAAAAAGGGCTCGATTAGCATTTGGTATTAAAATTAGTTACATTTTTAGTTAACTTTTAATTTTCAATGAGTATTAATAAGATTATAAAGATTAAAAATAAGATTTTAATTCAAAATAATTCATTAACAATAAAAGTATACAATATTTCAGATTAAGTGTAATTACTTAATCTTCAAACATGATTCTTAAAGCAATTCAAAATCTAACCTTTTAGGATTTATTATTCAGTTAACACAACAAATAAAACGAAAGATTTCCAAGGAAAAAACATAACTTTAAAACATAAAATTGGTTGAACTACAACTATCATAGACACAGCAAACAATTGACTTAGAAACACTAAAAATCTTCAAGCTTATATATAGATATTTTACCTATGTAGAACTATTCATTTATGAAATTTAAAGCAATTTTTATAAACTTTGTCTTCGCATTTTAGGATAAATATATACGTCCATTTTTAAAAATCGAAGAACACGAAAAATCAAGAATTCCATAAAAAACAAAATATAAATGAACGAACTTCAAAAATGAAAAAATACATCATTATTAAAATCTTAAAATACAGTATTAAAAAAGTTTTCTTTTAAAACTTTAAAAAATTATATACTTTAACTCAAATGCACAGATGCAAGCAAAATAAATGATTATTTATACGAAATAAAGTTGAATTAAATGAAATAAATTTCAGGATACAGAAACAGAAAATTTTATAGAAGGATAATTTATTGCTTAAATTAAAGAACTTATTTACTCTTATCACTTTTAAAGAGAAAGCATTATTTTGTAAATTCCCTTATATGTAAAAAAGAATTAATTAAGAAAGTGAAATATTTAATTTGAAAAATAAATTTGGACTTTATTATCTCTTTAATTATTCAACATGCATATATCTATCAAAAATTTGCCACATTTGCTCCTTTTATTTCATTTCTGATATTAAATGAAACACTTAAACCTCTTGAAATCATACAGCTATATTCTTAGATACACAACAATAGTTAAAATGTATATCTTCAAGAATTTTTTTCTAAAAATATTTTTTTTAATAAGAAAGAAAATAAAGAAATCCCGTGACTAATTTTTTCTATAAACAAATACACTTTTGTGTTTTAGTTTTCAAGATTTTGACGAATCACCATGTTTTAGACTTCCGAGTTCGAAAAACACATTTTTGGAAAATGTCCACTTGTCTATCTGTATCAGACATTACTCAAAAACGCATTGCGCAAGGAGATTGATAGTTGCTATTCAATCTTTACAATTACAATCTTTATTTTATTACATTTCTAATAAAATCTGTTGTCAGGATGTCCGTTTGTCTGGCTTTTCGAATAATAGTTAACACGATGATTATAAAACGAAGAGAGCTAACAACAAAATTCGATATACAGAGTTAACATCTATAATATAGACACCTGCCAATCTTTTAACCAAACCTAACCATGGAGTGACTATCTGTGAGTTTGTGCTTTCAAAATCATGTAAACACGATAATTTAAAAACACAATGACTTAAATAGATCGAATTTGAATGGGATTATAATCACAAATATTGTTTTGAGTCAATTTTTTGTTTAACTTTGTTAAAGAAACATGTATAAAACATATATCTTACTTTTGGATACCATCAACGCGTGCCAGAGATTAAATGCCATATAATTCGCCAAGGATGACATGATGAATAGAGTAAAAATGCTAAATTCCCGCTAAATGTTAATATTTCATAACTATTGTATGTCAATTCCATGCCAGACATTCTTACAAAATTATTAATTGACAAAAATTATAAATTGACAAAATTATTTAAGAGTATGCGAGGAAATTTTGGGGAGATTATTCCCACTTGTTATAAAAATTATTTTCAATCTTTCATAATGGAATAGAATTTTTTTTAAAAAATAAATTACATTATTTTTAAGTTCAATAATATAAATTTTCGGTTGTACTATATGTTATAAATACAAATTTAAAAACCTCCTTAAATAGTAATATCTTAAAACAAAGTTGTAGTATTTTTAATTCTCGCATCAGAATATCATGATGGTAAGCAGCTGCATTCTAAGAAAATAAAAACTGTGATGAAAGAGAAAAGCTATTTAATCATAATAATTATTTAAAACCCCATAAATGTATTTTTGAATTTCCGAAATAATAAGCTCCTTTTATTATGAGAAATTCAAATTCTGAGTTCCATTTGAATTCATTTTTGATCGAAAGTGCTAAAAACCTCAGATATGAATAAACTCTGAACTTTAAGTTCATAAGAGAGCGTTTAACTTAAAATTAATTTATCGCACACACACTTAGAAATTTATCTCATTTATGCATACTTCAAAAAATTTACTATATGTTCATATAATTTTTTTTTTCTTGTTTCACGAACAAAAAAAGAAAAATAATTTATAACTTTTAAAAACAGAAATCATATAGCTGTCCATTTAACATAAAGTGTACAAGACTGAGCTCCGATAACAACTAAAATTATGATTCGGAGACAAAATATTACTTCAGATATACTTTACTTGATAATGCAGCTCAGTTTCAACCGACAGTTGCTTGCCGATTCAAATCACCCCGTGCGCATGCATGCTAATTGGACAGATTCATATCTTGATCACACAGCACACTTTCAAAGATGCATTATGAAACCGCAGACAACATATAAAAAAGTGGAAGAGGGAGAGTAAAGTCTGGCCCAAGCCATTTAACGGACGTAGTACGTGGCACTCGGGATGAAAAGATGCTTTTTTAAATGGACGACTTATTCCACACTAAATGTTCATTTGCAAAGAGCTTAAATAACACAGTAATTGGAAAGAATGTCGACTTCCATTAAAAAAAAACAGTCGAGAATTGCGTTACTGGGACATCAAGTAGCTGAAGGAAGAAGAAAAAAAAAGTAACAAGGCAAGAAAACATCTGCCCTCTCACTGTAAGCAAACTCACGATGATACTTTTACGTAATGACAATTAAATAAATAAATAAAAAAGAATTCAAAAATAAAAGCGCTGTCACATTAATTCAAAAGACAATCTGATGTTGCTGTTTTATCATATATACCTGTATTTATGATAGTTTCTTCATTATCTTTAAACAAAAGTGGTATGACTAAGACATTTTTTGTACTCCTCCATGTGCAGATTCACTAAAATTATTTTTGGTATTACGTGAATTGGGATTTAAATCTTTCGACATCTGAGCTCAAACAACTTCAATCTCGTCTAAACGTATTATTATTATTATTACAAAATAATATCTGTTCTTAGAATAGATTTAGAAAATGCTAAGTGTAAAGGGTTAAACTAATTTTGTTCTATCATCCTTTATATTAGCATAGGAATTAAGATACTGTAGTTAAAATGTCAATCAAACTGCAATTAAAATTCAGTAAATGAATGGAAAATAATCAAAATTATTCTAATAAGCTTTTATTGTTGGTATATATTTTTTGTAGTCGGTTTAAAAATTATTAGTTACATTAAGATCTCGAAGAAAAGAAGAATAAATCACTTAAGGTCATGAGTGTTTTAGACTTTTATTCATATTGACCATATATCTATAAAAAAATGGTGGATTTCTTTTATTTAAATCAAATATCCACTTTAATAACAATAAAATGTTTTTAAACGGAAATGCCCATGTTTATGGTGTCAGGCGATGAAAATAAACGAGAAGCATTCAGTTCTTGTCCCAAAGACATTCTCTGAAACCATAAACAAAGATATCTTGAGAATTCGAAATTTTAATGGAAAAATTACGAAATTTCAGTAAATATAATAATTCTCAAAGTCTCTGACTGTTTTTTTCTCGTTCAGTAGTCAATTTTACCTTTTTTTCTAATAAAATATAGTAGAATTACCATAAATGAATTTCTTAGATTAGATTTTTTTTTTTGCACCATACTGTTTCCATGTGTTAATTCCCCAGAAATATTTATTAGAAATTTATTGAATTGGAATTTGTGTCTTTCAGCCTCTGAGATCAAACAGAGACACTGCTGTCTTAATCTCGTCAAAACATTTATTGTAAAATAACAGCTGTTGTTTGAATAAAACTCAGAAAATACTGAGTAAGTAGATGTATACCAATTTTGTTTTATCAGCTGTATATTAGCATATGAGGAAGATATTCCAATTAAAATGTCAATCAAACTGTAATTAAAATTCAGTCAATGAATAAAAAAATAATTATTTGAAGAAATTTTTACTGTTTTATATTTTTTAAAGTCAGTATAAATTATTATTAGTTACATTATGATCTAAAGAAATATTTCGAAGAATAAAATCTTGTACAATCATTTTCTTTTAAGGCTTTTATGCAGATCTACCAAACATTTTTATTGATTTTCTTTAATGTATTCCAATAATTACATATCCATTTTAAATAACGATAAATAGTTTTTAAATAGGGATATTCATGTTTTGAGTAAAATAATGGCAATGCATGTAATGCAATCAGTTCTTTTTTTTTTTTTTTTTGGTGTTCTCTCAAAACATTAACAACTTTTCGTATTCCAAACATTATTTGGAAAACTACGAAACGTTCCCTATATATCTATGAGGAGAAATTCGTAAATATACCAATTTTTTTTCGCATTCAATATTCATTCCCATTTTTTTTTTTACAAAAAATAGTAGAATTTTCATTGGTAACTTTTTAGATTAGATTCAATTTCTCTTTGTATTTAAATTTTAATTGCAAAGAAGTCACCGAACACAGCATCTGAAAATAAAGGATTCGGTTTTACTGTACCAATTTATACAGCAAACAAATAAGTTCGTATACGTAAAAAATTTCTAGTTTTGTGACATTTTTCTATAAATCTAAAATTAAATATTTAACCCTAATTGAATAAGAAGGTCCATACTACCAAGGAGTTTTATTTTCAATCTTGATAATTACATATATTTTTTGTTTGCTTTTAGAAGACAACAATAAAAGCATTGATCTATTTTGTAAGTGTGATTTATTTGAGAAACTTGAGCTGCTTTAAGTATATAAATGCCATTCCAAAATTTAATAGATAAATTTTTATCTACACGAGTTTTTTTTCAAATGATTTCTTGGTTTCCTTTTTCAAATTTGGTAGCTGGTTAGCCATGAAACCATTGCGGTTTTTAAAAAGAGCTGCATTGAAGGAACCGATAAGAGGAAGTTGTCACATCTTTCCTGTATGATTGGTTAGATTATCGCTTATATGGTCTAGACAGAAGGAAGAAAAACATAGGAATTTCCTTCAGACTGGAAATCAATGTCAAAGATGTTTCCATTGCTTTAAAACTAAATCCTAATTCAATTTTACACAGGAGATTTCAAGAAAAGTATGTTGACAGAAATATATTAGGTTGGTGCGTATGAAATGTCGGATTCTTAAGTGATTGTATAAAACTGCATATCTTTCTTCAAAAGCTGTTTATTCAATTTAAAGTATGCTCCATTCGCTTCAATACACTTCTCCCAACGAGATTTTAAAGCATAGATGCCTGTCTTAAAAAAATTTTGGTCTTTAGAATTAATAAACTCTGATATCGAGTTTTTTAGATTGTCTTCATTTTCATAGTGCTTGCCCCTTAAAAAATGCTTGAAAAAATGAAAATCGGTCGGCGAGAGATCCGGTGAATAGGGTGGATGCTGCAAAACTTCATATTCCAGTTCGTTCCAGCTTATTTCGCTCTGTCAGTGCGTGCGGTACCCACTTGTCCATCTTCTTAACCTTGCCAATCTCAGAAAGGTGTCTCAATATCGTTGTATGGTCAACTTTCATCCTGATAGCAAGTTCCCTCGTGGATACGGCTGGATCCGCTTCCACTAGAGCCTTCAGGTCATCATTCTTCACAGACGTTTTGGGTCTTCCGCGCGGCTCATTTTGCAGTGAAAAATCGCCAGTCCGAAATTTTTCGAACCAACGCTGCACTTTCCGATCGTTAACCGTATTCTCCCCAAACGCTTGGTTTATGTTGCGTGCAGCTTTTGCAGCACTATTACCAAGTTTGTACTCATATAAGAAAATGACGCGAATGTCGGCAGAATTCATATCGGCAATAAACTCAAAAGAAATAACAAAAGGGAAGACCTTCGAGAAAACCTATTTTGCTGAAATGAGTCTCTGGCAATGGACAATACGACTATGAATGAGGTTATGCCAAAGACAAAAGTATAACGAAAACAGGGAGACAAACGTCCGCATGTAAAGAGAATCCGACATTTCATACGCACCAACCTAATAGATTGTAAGGCTTCAAACGAATAGTTGCGATGGTAGCTTCATAAGCCAGTTAACAGCCTCTAGAAAGGGTGATCAATTATATCTAGTGGTTACGTTACTCAGCTAAAGACCCTAACGTCACGGGTTCAAACCTCGGGCACACAATCTCCACATACAATTTAATTTTCAGGATATGTTGACTTCTTTCATAATACCATTAATCTGAGTTTTAACGTGTGTGAATAACACACCTAAATTAGTGAGTTTTCTAAACTCACTTATTTATTTTCTTATTTTTAAAAACGGATCTCTATTAACATAAGAAATTGCACAATATCTCCCGAATATGTTTTGACATTTCAGTGTTTTATAAATTAATAATTAAAATTTAATAGGGCTAATCAAATGTTTTATGCATTAATATTATATACAGTTCATTGCTTATATATAGAATTTATACTGTTATAATGCAATTTCTTTGTAGTCTATTAGGTATTTTTTAATTAGTAGGGGAAACTGGAGCTAGTTGTAACTCGCACTTTCTATCAAAATTTTAAAACTTTTAAAAGGAGTTTTCTCTAAATATGATTGTTATGGCAGACCTTACTACATAAATACACCAACCGAAAAAAAAATATCGATATTTTATGAACGTGTATTCCCTTCGAACTAGTTAATGAGGGAAAATATCAGTACATTTTAATTTAAGATAAATCAATTGATTTTTCAAAAATATTTTTATCTATTTATTTTACTCAGACGTTAATTCCTACTCTGCTCTAATATTTTATCTAGTCACTTTTTTTATTCATCAACAGAAATCATAAACTACGCAATTAGGTGAATTGTAACGTATTACTCTTTGTGAAACTTTTTCTTGGTTTGTATTAGATTTATGTAGTTCGACTTTCAGCTTTAAATGTTAGCATGTAATCACAAAATTTGCATCGCTCTCTAAAGATCCATTTTTGAAAGAGAATAATAAAGGCTCACTTAATAGTAATGATAAAAACTTTTCCTTTCTAACCATCCCTAACATCTGAAAAAGAAGAAATTATGAAAGTGTATGTCACATAATAAAAAATGAAAACAAGAAAAGAAGATGAAAAAAGGCTTAAGAAAAAATTCCAAAAGAGACAAAAAAAAAAACTTTGATCCATCACAAAGTTCCTCTATTTTGCAGAGATACCTACAATAATTCACACGATATACTATATTATATATAATATTATACTAATATGCTGTTTGGGGGGGAAGTTAAAATTTTAATGGGAAATATCTCAGTTGATCCCCAGACGAATCGAAATTTGGAATAACAGTCAAATGACTGGTCGAGCGTCTGAACTGAGAACCCACTTAAAGTTTCCATGACACACCAATGGAAATATCTGTGATCTCGATATGTTATGTTAAAACATTTCTGGTTGCTAACATCAGTAAAGTCTTTTAATATTTTTATGATGTATTAGGTATGAATATTTAAACTATTAAGAAAGTAGTTACAATAAAGGAATCACAAATACATTAAAAAATATGAGCAATTTAAAAAAAAACAGTTCGAAATAATTTTGGTTTGTCCTATTGAAGTATTTTTCAAGTAATTTGTTTTATATATGAACTCCATGAGAGAATTTTAATATCAAAGTTGAAAAAAATCGATAAGTTTTTAAAAACCTACTTATAGATTTAGATGTGTATATTTAAATCTACTCGTATGTTTAGATTTCTACACGCAGGTCTAACGAAGCGTATAGGTTCACTTAATCTACGCGTAGAATTAGTTTTCAACAAGTTTTTCCCCCGCATATTCTAAACCAAACATTTAAATTTTTGTAGTTGTTTCTAATTTTTATTTGCAGGCTTGCTGATAATTTGTTTGCAAATTTTTTTAGAACCACTTGGGTGTCCGAGCATTTAAATAAAAAAATGAGCCAAAACATTTTCAATATCAAAACAAACAAAAAAATGTGGAAAGTGAAGTGTCTAACTTTTTATGATGGTTTCTGAAAAAAATCTTGTCCAGCATATTTCCCCATATGTAAAACATTATGAAAAATTTATTCAATTAAAATATCTTGTTGGAAAGAAAATGTACGGCATACAAATTAAATGGATCTTCTTATCTTCCCGATTTCTTTAAAGCGGAGTCTAGTCTTGCAGCAAATCCCAATACCTCAAAATATGGCACAAAAAAGATATCATTATGCACAAGCATTGCTTAATATACATAAGAAACAAATATCTTTTTCTTTTTAATAGTTACTTGAGCGAGGAAAATAATTTTTAAATCTACCTTAAAAACACACAAAAAAAGCGATGATTATAATCTCTTTGGAATGCCCTAAAGAACTTATAAAGAGTTCAACGTAATTTAACTCACAATGAAATAAAAATAAAAATTAATAATATCTATTTGATATATTTTATTTCTGAAAGAAAAAATTCTAGTTTTAATTTTGGATTTTTAGATGTACGATATGGAATTAGAATAAATAATTCATTTAAAAATATTTATATTCATTCCGTGAAGATCTATGAAAAAAAAAAAAAAATTCGTACACCAAAATTTTGTCGACCCATTCCGTTTTAAATTTCGTGCAATATTTATTGGCAAGCATTTAGCGCATCGAATAATATCTTGGAAATATCGGACAATATCTTGAGCTAAAAGAGATGTTTATTTTAACATATGTCTTAAAAGTAGGATTCTGCCAATATTCGATTTATCGATATCGATATATTTTAAATCATTTTATTGATATTAGTTTCAAAAAATATCGATCTATCGAAACCATGATCATGAATGATAATTCACGTTGAATCGAAACTCAGTAAATTGATATTCATAATTTAGGTTTTAAATTTCGTTTTGGTTATCGGTTATGTTTATTTTTAATGTTCTTCATTCTTATTACAGAATTTTTGTTAATATTTCTATAAATACTGTCATATTCTAATATGCAAATTTATTTGTTTTAATTAGGTCACTTTGGAATAAGGAAAGGTTTTCTGTTTCCGAACTGAATGATACCATTATGGAAAAATAATTGCTGTAACAAGAATATTGTAGGCTATCGTTTATTAAATCGTTAAATATTGATATTCAGAAATAAAAGTAAAAAGGATTAATTCAGAAAATGTTGACGATTTTATTCGCAGCTCGCATTTTATCATTTAAATGTACTTGAATTAAAAATAATTTATACTTCCATTTTTATCTAGCAGTTCAAGTTTTCTAGCAGTTCAAGATAAATTGCGATACAGTAAATCGATATTGACAATTAATTTACGTTTTCGATTTCGTTTTAGTTATCGGTTAGTGTTGATTTTTCTTGCTCTTCATTCTTATTGTCCTTCATACAGAATTTTTGTTAATATTTCTATAAATATTGTCATATTTTAATACATAAAAATATTTGTTTTATGAGCCCAGATGTAAATTGTAACATGCAGGCATTTCTTAGCAATAAACACACTTTATTAAAGGGGTTTATTAAAATTTTATAAATATATTTATTTAAAAGAAAACAAATATTTTAGCATATAAATTGTATCTTGTTTTTAATCAGAGTCGTTTCAATCAGCCAATATGTTGAAAGATACTATTTATAAATTATAATAGCTAGAAATAATGATTTCACGATGTTGTACGATATATCGCCATGAAGATGTTTTGTCATCATCCAGCCTTACTTAAAAGCCACTCAATAGCTAAAATTTTTTTAATTAATGAAATTTTACATCACAAACAAAATGTTTATGTTCATCATGCTAAAAACAATGTTAAATGGTATTGTGTGAAAAAGAAATTTAGGATGAGTGGCAGATAAACTAAATTTATGTTTCTTAGTTTATTGAACTTCAATAAATGAATCATTCTTTGATAAATTTACTATTTAAAGTTCGAAATGTTATCACGGGAATAATTAATTCAAACATAAAAATAAGATTATAAAAACCGCCTTCTCATTTAATGAGATTATCAAATTTCCATATTTATAGAGACAAAAATAAGTTATTAGGTTTTAAAATTGATAGAAGATTCTTTTTAATAAAGTTGTCAACACTTTCGCGATAAATTCTTTGAACAAAATTGAGTTCATTTTTTGTTGTCTTCAGTTTTAGTTTATTCTCGACTTGATTAATCGTGGAATTAACTGAGAGTTGTTGATTAACATATATCAAAATAAAGCATCAAAGGCTTTATAAAAAAGTTAACTGATAATGAAGTTCAAAATCTATTATAATAATTCTTAGAAGAAATGTGTTTATAAACAGATGATTATTTATGTCATTTAAATACAGGATAACGAATGAATCATAAATATTCTACGAAAGCCTTCCGAAAAAAAAGGGTTTTTGTACTATCAGAAAAAATAAAACGTGTTAACAAGTTTTTGATGCCTTCATATCACGGCTTCTGTTTATTTTAAGCCTTAACCAGTTCGTAACGTTAATAAAAACAAGATCAATGTCATTTAAAATATAGAAACAAAAATAGACTTCTAGTTTAAGTTTGCTGAAAAGTTTTTAAAGCTGAAACTGCACAAATGATAAAAAATCAACAACACTTTATTGCCCATTATAATTATTCATCAAAGCTTGTTTGAGCTTAGATACAACCATCGATTGTTATGCTTTCAAATATTTTCATTACACAATCTGAACTCAAAACATTGAAAAATTAATGAATTAGTTTCTAATGAAAGACATTAACACTAGGTTATACATCAAATTCAACTACACTGGCAGACGATTATTACGACTATTTACCAAAACTGACTGAGCAGATTAATTATGTTATGCTGTGGAATTACAAATACAAAATAAATATTATTATAAAATAATTGTTTCCATATATCTAAAAATATTGTTCACTTGTTATGTTAATCATAACAGGCTTTTTATGGTTATTGTGTAAAAGTGTATAAAAATAATTTCATACACTTTTTGTTTTTTAAAATTAAAATAATGTAATCAAAATAATCACATTTCAATTACACACATCAATTTTTTTAATTCCGAGAAGAAATGTCGTATTTTTAACATATTTGACTGATGATATTCCGAAATTTTTATTTTATTTACAAACAGAAAGCAAATTATGCTTGTTCTCAGTATTTTTTGATTAATTTAACCACATAAATGGACTAATAATGTGCATTATTAAAAAAACCTAGGATGCTACATTTCAAAACAATGTGTTTTTAAGGAATACAAACTAGATTTTCTTTAATCCTAATCAGAGACTTTCCATAAAAGCTATTTTCAAGACATGCTTAAATTACGTCATAAGAATGCTGCAGAAGAATTTTAGTTTTGAAAGTACAATTCGGCTTTAAATATTTCAGAATTAATATATTAAAAACCTATTAATTTGCATAACAGAAATAATAAAAACGAAGAAAGATAAGACAAATACTAACATTTATAATAAGTGTGTACCCTATTTATTTTAATTTCTAACATCTGAATCAATCAATTATATATATATATAGTATAAAATTATTTTTAATAGCTCTGCTGACATTTTGCAACTTGAATTGAATTTAGATATTTAATAATTAAGTCTTTAAACAACATACTCAATATCATCTTCTATAACAGCCATGAGACTGAATTTCAAATTGCCTGTTGTTAGTTATTGAGATAGATACAAAAAATATTATTAAACTTATGTGCACAATATACTCCTGAAAATAACACATTTTATTCCACAATGTTGAATTTGTATTAACATCTTCCAGACGCCAATTGGTAACATGCTATTTTTTTAGCTATAAACCATATTTAAAACAAAATATAGTTTTAAAAAAAACATTTTTGACATGATTTCTTTAAAAAACAAAAATCATTTTTAAACCATTTTTTGAAATGAAACATTAAGTAAGGAAGAAACCTCATCTACATAAATTAATCAATGTAAAAAATTCTTCCAAGTGTCTTAAATGATAAGGTAATTCTAGTCTTTACATAAAGCACAACTTATTTTGAAAAATTTCCTACTATTTTTAATTATTGATTATGGAAAATTTACTACAAAATTCCAATAAACTATATAAGTTCTGTACCTCAAATCATCACAGCTAACGCTTCCAGCAAAAGTTGGTTCTCTTTGCACTTCATATTCTCCAAAATGTCCGGCAGGGGATGCCCGAGATAAAAATTTTCCATCCAATCCATTTTGGACTCTCATAGGTACCTTGCTGACCATACCATCTGAACGATGATGCAAGGGCTGCTGCACGTGCAAATTACGGTGAATAGCGCCATCTATCGCTGGGGACCGCATTCTCGAGGGATCAGTATACGGATTCAAAGCTAGATCAACAGATTGGACCATGGTTCTATGCAGATGGCACAGAAGTCCACATTGGAAGCATTAAAGCTCGGTTGCACTCCAAAAGCTCTTTCCCCTAGTGGAAGACAAAACAAAAGCGGAATGTAAGTAAGTTGTGGACACGTACTTGAATAAGGGAGCAATCATGAAAATGGAACAAAAATTTTAATAATAAAAGAGGGAATTTTTTTTTTTCTGCTGAGAAAAAAGAATTCCGTTTTTTCAGTTGTGCTCGAGGGTCCACTATTTTTCGTCACGTTTGGGCCATGATGGAGGATAAAAGTAGTATGAAATCGTGTGCAAATAGAACTGGAAAATTCATAAATTTCAAAGAAAAAAATATACCATAGCGGTGTTTTAAGAATAAAAGTTTACTTTTGTAAATTACACAGCATTTTTTTCCTTCTAAAATAATATTTTAAAGTTTCTTTTTCTTTATTACCAAACATTTCTTATAACTTAAAAAAAGAAGAAATTTGGAACTTTTTTATTTATCGATATAGTATATGCTTGTAAATAAAAATCACACGGATAAAAAAAATGTTTAATATAATATACAAGATTATTAAAAATTTGGTTTTATATAAATGATAGTAAAACGGTTATGAAAGACAGTTAATAGTTACTTTATTAATTCAAAAATATAAATATAAAAGACATAAAAAGTAAACTTGCATTGAAAATAGTTCCTGTATTTGTGCTTTTATTAATTATAAAGCAAAAAACTTATAAATAACTGCAAAATCTTCCCTGACAGAGAGAGTTTTCCATTTTTCAAATAAACATTAAAAAGTAATAGTTTTTAAAGCGATGAAGTATTTGATAAATTTTTGGAGATGAAATTAACATGAAAAATTTAAAAGCATACATTGGATTTTTAGAAATATTTATTATTTTAAAATTAAATAGTATTAATTGTTAGCTGGAACGCCAATTATTTGAAGAAATTATAATTTGAAACAATAATAAACTTTAAAAAAATTCTTACTTCAGAGCTGATTATTAATTATTACTTTAATTATTTATTCAGTCAATCATCATTATTTATCAAGAGATTACCTTATTTATTCAGAAATGTTGATTTTTAAAAGTCTTACTAAATCTTAAAACTACAAACTATAAAATACAATTTTTGTTTGTGTAAGAAGTCAGCACCGAACAGCAACCGTTAAATTATTATTAATTTCATGGATTTCACATTAATATAATTAAAATCAAGAAATGATTACAATAACTTTAGGAGCTCTATTAATCTCTTTATATTTCAGAAACAAAGAAAATCAAAACAAATATTTGATTGTTAGATAAACAAAAATACATTCCTTTAAAAAACTTAAATTGAAAAGAAAAATTAAATAATCAAGAAAATCAAATCCATTATAGGATAGAATAAATAATTCAATAACCATGATAAATCACGGTACTGAACTCGAGTGATTTGTAAGTTTTTACGAAAATTTAATTAAGATTCGTTTTAGCACTAATCAGTGTACACTGGATGACTGCTGTAAATAAAGATGTCCAAAAATATAAGCCAACTGAAAAATTATCAAGAAAATGAATAATAGCCAAATGTCAAACTGTATGACAGGATTTAATTCTTTTTTCCTAACATCTCTGATAAAGGCTTAATTACTTAAATAAAAATGGATATTATTTTGAAAAGATTTCAATAAAATAATCCAAGTAGTATAAAGGTTTCTCATATGGTGTTTGAAAAATTTATGGACTTTTTCATTAAAAATAAATGAAACCTTAGTATAGTTTTTTGTTGCTGTTAATGAACATACATATGTATATTTTAGGTTACTGTAAACAGACTTGTGAATTACATAATATTTCGACATTGTTTAAATAGATATTTGAAGAAAACTTGACATGTTACACATTTTTAATCCTGTAAAATTTACTATGAATCATTTTTGTTATCAAACGGACGAAATAAAATTTGTCTTACTTTTTTTTCTGCATGTCGAAATTTCTATATATTTATTAATTTATTTTCGGAAATCTTTCGTTATATAGAGTTTTGACTGGGATGATAAACAATCCCAGTTGGAGTCAAATTATTCTTATGACTAACAAAATAAATAAATAAAATCTATTTATCCATTAGCAAGAATCTCTGAATATTTAAACGGAAGACGATGAATGCATCGTTCTTCGGAAGAATTGTGAATCATTCTCTGAATGGGGGAGTGCTACAGAAATCCGCACTCCATTAACCCGATCTGACTGCAGGGCACAGCTCTACATATTCAAAAGCTGACTCAAACTCAAGGTCCAACAACTTCCGAACATCCCTTGCGGCTGGGTTAAGAAATTCTGCTTCGCCCCCACACCCGATCACCTTCCATTTTGGCAGCAGATTTTCGAGTGATATCCTTTTTTTATTTTATCTTTTTTTAACAAATTAGTGTCGATTGATTTATTGCGGGAAGTCGAAAAAGACACATGTTTTCGGCAGCCGCCTGTTAGAATGCCAATCGATAAGGCAGTTCCCAAATTCTTTGTCAAGTGCCACGACGGGTGATTGGTGATTCGACTCTAAAGCGAAGGAGTTTTGTCAAGGGAATAACGAGCAAAGTTCGAAAGATAAAATAAAAAAATAATAAAAAAAAAGAAATCTTTTTTTCCTAATCCAAAAGATTTCAATGAGCATTCTTTTCCGTTTTCTCGCATACGAATTATACAAAGTGCTTTAAGATCTAAAAGATTTCAATGAGTATTCTTTTCCATTTTTTCACATACGAATTTTGGAAAGTGCTTTAAATATTTAAAAGTTTCAAAATGCTCTTTTCCATTTTCTCGTATACGAACTATACAAAGAAAATATACAGAAATCTTATTTAAAAAATGGGAGGACAACTACTTTAAACTTGAGATTTTGATGAGTTTAAAAAATATGCGTTTAAGAATTGTATTTGCCTTTCTATCACTCTGCACACAGCAAATCAAAAACGCTGAGGTTGAAATTTTTGCACGCGTTCTTAATATCATACTAGTAGATTTCTATCACATTTTGATAGACTTCCTCTATCAAATATAAGTCTAAGTAAACAAATAATACAAAACTACAAAACGTAAAGAACTAGACGGATAAAACTTGGTATTCAGTTTTAGTATCTAATGCGTAGATTCGAATCAAATTTTGAAGGGGGAAAAGGACATTAAAGTTGTCATTTTTACCATTGACAATAAAATAGCCATATCTGTTTATACTACCGTATCGTCTATCTGTCTGCACATTCGAACGGAAAAAACACATTATGATTTCAAAAAAAAATTAACTTCAAATTTTAAGTCTAGTCGATTGACAAAAAATAAGCGTTGTAATTTGTTTAAATTTATATTTGTTTCTTTTTCATTTTCCCTCAGCCACTCAAATATGTAACCCAAAGGCTCATTTATAGGATCATAAAAATCTGAGCATTCTTGTCATTCACAACAAAAATATAGATTTTTTTTGGGGGGGTGGGGGGCAAGAGAGCAAAACAATAACATTTTCATGATGAATAATATGAGATAGTTTCGGGGAAATAAATTCCCTTTAAACCTATTTTTATCCCTTTCTTTATCTTCCTCTTTAAAAGAAATGGTGTTATTCATTTTAAATATCCATAAAATATGGATCTTGATTCTCAGAAAAACTAGTTCAATTATCATTTATAAATAAATTTTAATTTTAATTTTGTTTTACGAAAAGGAACAAACGCACTCAATAAATCCGGGTAACTTTTATTTACAGTTTTTTCTGATAATGATATATCAATTTTCTAACTTTTAAATTAATGATTCATGCTTGATTTTAGAAATACTGATTATTTTTTAAATTCTGAAGGGTCCTCATAATTAATTCACCACGCATAAAACAGTCTTCCGTAAAGAATAATTTATAACATTGTAATTCATTTGTTATTACTAACACTTAATGCAAAAAAATTAAGCTATTATTAGTTTCATGAATAAAAAAAAAACAAAAGTTCGAGTATTATAAACATTATCTCTGTTTTATAAATGTCTATCCTTATATTATCTAAAGCATTTCAATGTGAAATTAAGACAATCTGGACACTTATTTAATATATAAGAAATTATATAATGTCATATTCTAAATATCGGAAATTTCTTTAGCTTATATGAACAAAATCAATTGCTACTTTTATAATCAACATATATTTATCTTTATATTTCGATCTCTATTACCAACTAAAAAAGGATGCAAACTATTTTGCTGTGTGTTAGTATGTAAACGATGTTATTTGATTCAGCTATCATTCGAACTAATCTAAAAAAAATCAAATTTGACACAGATATATTTTGGAGGATGGGAATGTACCTTTTTTTAAAAAAAACTTTACTCGTGATTTTTACAAGCTATACAAATTAAGATATCATATTAATTTAAAAAAAGCCAAAAAAGTAGAACATTTTGACGAATATAATCAATTACAGATAAATAATTCCATATTTAAAAACTTATTAGCTGGCGTTCTGGCAAATTAGTAGCGCGTCTTCCCGTGATCTGGGCTTCCTGGGTTCGAGTCCTAGTTCGGGCATGCTTGTTCTCCTTCTATCTGTGAGACGTGTGAATGCACCCTCCTGTAAAAAAAGGGTTGTGCAAGCGAATGAGTGATGCGTGATTGGCAAAGTTATAATCTTGGCCCTAGTTAGTGCTAAAAAAAACAAACACAGCCAATCTGCTTAAATCGCTGTTCTTCGTAACAGCAGGCTTATCCAATGGCAAGTATCATAAGAAATAATGATATCAAAACTTATTTAAACCTTGCAGCTATGTCATTCAAAAAGCAATATTGTTAATAGCTACATATTGCAGAGGAAAAATATATATATTTACAAATTTTCATGTCGACCGAAATTATCAAGTTTCTGCATTTTTTTTAATCCAAGAGACGATGAGATAAAAAATGGATTACTAAGATTTAAATTCTAAATCGGGAAGCAGATAAAAATTTATGACAATTTTCATCCAAATATTTCATGCATTTAATGATGTAAACACTTTTTTAAATGGCTGCCGGGGTTTCTCGTTAGAGAAATTTTATTACCAAACACGTTTTCATAAGCCCGAGTTGAGTAAAAAGCTTTAAAATGCCTTTCCTCGGACATGAAGCCGTATTTTACGCTTTTTAATTATGATATAAAATCTTTATCTTGTCTTGCATCTGCGGTGGAATATGACTCTTTTGGAATGGAATTTTTATTTTTATTTTGAAGCTAGTCGGAATGTTTCTTTTGGATGTTTGATAACACTAAAAAAGAAGACAGCAAACCTTCTTAATATGAGAGATGTGACATTTAAGTTGCAGGGTTATGAAAAGCATGGCGTTTCGTTTAAGATTTTATTTACTTTCCTCTCGAAAAAACTCTCTCTTGCACTCGTTTTATGTAATGAGTTTTTTAAAAAAGTCCATTGCTTTCGGTAAGTTAGAGTGCGGAGATATTTCTTTATTTTAAAAAAATGAAATGTATTCGTTTCACTGAAAAAGGCTATATGTTTATGTTTTTAAAGATTATGAACAGTTTACGGAAAATGCTTTTTATTGATATTCTTGCATTTATTCATTTTTTAAATAATAAGCAGCTACCATATCAAAAATATAATGTAAAGAAATTATTATCTGAAATGTTTTTAATTAAAATAAGAGTATCAGTTGAACTAGACGATTTTTAAAAAGCACTATTAGTTAACTTTTTTATATTAGTAAAATGAAGTAAAATAAATTCCTGATGCAAATTGTAAATCATTTGGTGTTATACTTCTCTTTTAATGTTTTTACGGAATTATAATTATGTGGTTTGGAAGCAGTTATTCTTTTACATTCTTGTTTTTCAATAGTATAAATATTATTACATACAGTCGATACAAGTTAAATTCGTACACCATAGGGAAGAAAACTTGCCCTGCCAAAATATTTGAGCTAAAAAGAATTGGAGAAAATGCGAAAAGGAGTTTTAACAGTGAATTTATTGCATAGCTAAAAACAAAACAAAATGGCGCTAACTCATAACTTATAATTGAAAATTTAGATATAAAAGTAAAATTTGTGAAAAAGAGTCCACCAACCAAACTCGGACATCTTACAATTAAGCGCCAAATAATTACTACTGTGGGTAAAAATTACTGCTATCTTGATGGTTAATGTTATAATTGTTCAGGAAGTTTCGTAATTATGTTATTTTCATTTACTATGGAATTGAATATTAATTAAATATGTGCCAGAAATATTAGAGACTGTCCACAGAAATCCTTAAACTGTTAATTACCTCACTAAATGCTTCAAAACCAATAATCAGATGAAAAATAAGCTTAAGATACGCCACAATAATATTTTAAAGAAGTAGATGCAGATAAATATTTAATCAGTAAAACTAAAAGGAAATCCTTTCTTAAGAACTCTAAACATATCTATTATTGCTGAAAAGGACTTTGGAAAAAAATTTAGCCCATCAACAATAAAAAATATGTGCGCCGTAACTCGGATCTCAATGGTAGAAAAGCCAGATAAAATCCTTTCTTAAGTAAGAGAAATCATATTAAGACAAATTAGTAAAATAAGGTCTTAAATTCACAAGGAACATGAAAAAAATTATTTTTCTAACTTACAAATGTCTTATTTATTGATGGAAGCAAATTCAACATTTTTGGATATGATGACAAGCCTTACGTCTGGAGGAAATCGAAAGAGGAATGTCGCACACAAGAAAATTTGAAAGCAATATGGAAGTATATAAGTGGACAAGTAATAGTCAGGGGCCCTTTTTCAGTTACTGGTCAAAGGAACTCTGCAATTTAGTGAAGGGAGAATTCATCAGAATGTATACCTCGACATTTTAAAGAAAAATTTGAAATAATGTGTGCTGAAACTTTCTTTTGGAAACAATTGGCGATTTTATCAGGACAATAATCTAGAAACATTAAGCTTATCGAGTGCATTCATGACTTCAATAAAATTGTGTTAATCTTATGAACATTTTACCCAAAAGCCCTGATATAAATTACACAGGAAATTTATTCGAATACCTAAAGAAAAAATGCAGAAATACAACATTTCCTTTAAAGATGAATTGAAACGAGTACTTTTGCAGGAATGATAAAATATTGAACTTATTTTTTGTGGAAATTTTGTATAATCTATGCCTTCATGTCTTAAAAATGTTATAAAAAACATAGACTTACAAAATAAAAATGCATTTTAAATATTAAATAGTTTTCAAAATCTTATCCGTCTGAATTTAGCTTGTCCATTATTATTATTATGCCAAAATTTCTGGTTAAAATGAATTAATTTATAATTTTTGTTTTTTGTTCTTACAATTGCAATAAATGTACTATTGAAAATTCATTTAAGTAGGCTTCCTTATCATGTTTACAAATTTCATTTGTATTAGTAAATTTTTTGGTGTAATTGTATAGTAATAGTAATATTGTATAGTAATTATTATTATTAATAATTATCTAATTACTATACAATATATTAATGTATTATATTAATAATTAATAATTATTAAGTATATTATTATTAGTAAGTATATTAAGTATTAGTAATATTGTATTGCATTGTATTAGTAATATTTTATTAGTAATAGTAGTGTAATTGTATTTGGTGTTTGTATTAGCAAATTTTTTTGGTATCCGAGTTTGGCTTAGAGCGACTGTATATTGCTCAAACTGCCTTTAAAGCAAAAACCACAAAACTATTTTAAAAATAAGACGGGCGTATCAAAGAATGCACGAAGAGTACCTCCAAATCTGCCCAATGTATATTATTATTAAATATATTTAATTATTTGTTAAATTTTGAAAATTAAATTTAAAAAATTTAGAAAGAATTTTACGAAAATGAAACTGATAAGACTGAAAAGGTAAAACTTAAAATGGCACAAAAATATTTATTAAGAAATACTTTGAAGCAAAATTATTACGGAAAAAAAGACAAAATTCCGGTTATTGACTCATTTATAATTCAACATCGTATTTGTAATATATGCTATATATAAGTGGTTATAATATACATTTTTTAGAAGTTCTTTTTTCTTCAAATTTAAACTACAATTTTAGTTTTCTCGAAATCTTTTAGTCTTTAAAAACTAATTATTTTTAACCCAGTAGCTACTTAATAAACATGTTTTCAAACTATGATGCACACGCTTTGAAGTATTCATAATTATCAAAATTTCCAAATTATTTATAGATTTATATTTTTTAATATAAAAGTATGAAAGGAAAATGGAAATTTTTCACCAGCGGATAAATATCCTGAAATTATTTTTAAAGGTATTTTTTGTATTTTTATTGAATTTGCTTACTTTTCATCACATAATTTGGTGTTGTTATGCCTTTGAGAGACTAATGATAAATAAAAATGGGGAGATGAAAATAATAAAAATAAAAATATCAGATAGAAAATAAATCAGTAAACAAAATAAAAGCAAATCAGGATGTTTGTTGAACAGCCCGTGAAAGTCTGCATCTGCTTTTTGTCTTAGATCAATCAAACTTTTTCTCCTTTTAAATTTAGAGACTTTGTAATTGCACTATGATCAGACTCGGATCTGAACGCCAATTTTTTTTTTAAAGTAAAAACAGCCTTTGTTCTTCTAGGCTTTCTATTTCTCTTATGAATGTTTATGAGTTTTGGTTTTGATTCATTAGCCTTGACAGAAGTACGTCTACTTTATTAAATATTCATTTTCTGTTTACAGAAGTTACTCTTAAAACAGAAACAAATGCAGGTGATGATTTTCTAAAACATTATTCAGAAGAGAAAATTGTTATGAAAACTCAATTGTTATTAAATATTAGGTGTAAGAAGCAATGAATGTTTAACTTAATTTACTTTACATCTTATTTAATCCTTTCGGCCCCACCGGGACATATATGTCCCGCAAATGTTTCCAAATCACTCAATGGGAAAAACAAGCGTAAAATTTATTGCCGCGAGTGTCCCACTGGTTTCCTGTGATTACATCTACCTTTTAGTGTAATTTTTTCTCGATAGATAACACTGGTGCCCTGTGAGATCTTTGTTTTGTCGTAACAGTTTTGACAAGCGGGAAAGTTTGGACATTCTGGCAGCCATTTTAGGCAAAGATACATGAGTGGAGACACGTGCTGTTTTCGTTGTATGTGATTTTCGTCTATTTTTGCCATATCAAGCAGTTTATTTGAAGTAAGTGAATTTTCATTGTAGATTTTGAAAAAAAAATAATATTATGGGACATATATGTCCCAATGGTCTGTTTTATTGGGACATTATTGTCCCAGTGGTTATTGAAATATATCTATGCCTCATTCTCAAAGTGGTCATTTCTGTATTTTTAGGCATGGCAATATCATGAATCGCAGGAAGGGATTGACAAAGGGAGAAATAATTAAATTATTGAATGAACCGGATTCAAGTGATGAATTGGACGATTCAGATATAGACAAGGAATATGTCCCTAGTTCCTCAGACAGTGATGGCTGTGAAGAATTGAGAGAAAATTCAGGAACATAAAGGGCACCGAGACGAAAGCTGTCATGTCTTGAGCATTCATCAGAACCCTCGGTTGACTCGGACTCTGATGATTTCTCACCCGATGAAGCGGAGCAGGTATCAAAATATAAGTGCAAGGCAAAAAATAAACATAAAAAAAAACTATTTCAAAACCTACTGATCCTGTCATTTGGTCAAATGTTGGTCCAAATTTTGAGCCACGGCTCCATGTATCTAAAGACCGTCCAACTGCAATACTGGCCAAAATCAACAGATCCTCTAATGAATTAGAATGTTTCTCATGCGTATTTCCACGAAGTCTTCTTATTTTTATTTCTCAATGTACCAACCAGCGCCTTGAAATACTGAGACATGAAAAAAAGTAGATATTCCTGACACAGACCCTTCAGAAATTATGCTTGTGTTGGGAGTTATGCTTGTCATGTCGTATAATCGAGTACCGAACTTTTCAGATTATTGGTCCAGCAATTCTTCATTGGGAAACGAAGCTATCAAAAATGCGATTTCCCGTAACAGATGCCTATTGCTCTTTGCAAAAATGTACTTCAATGATCCAGAAAAAGATGCGAATGCTCCAAAGACATATTATATGGATGAAGTGGTGGCATGTTTCAAAAAGACATTTATGCAAGCTCGCGAAGATAGTCCCTTTCAAAGCATCGATGAATCCATGGCTAAATTCAAAGGTCGTTCTAGCCTAAAGCAGTATTTACCCCTAAAGCCAATAAAACGGGGAATCAAAGTGTGGGAGAGATGTGATGCTGCTACGGGCTACACCTATGACTTCAATATATATTCTGGCAAAGACATGGATAATACAGATCATGAGGGTACAATACTTGGAGAAAGAGTTGTTCTAAAACTTTCCTCAACAATACGTAACCCAGATGTTACACTTACATTTGATAGATTTTTTACAAGTGTAAACTTATTGGATAACATATCCTTTCCTTCTGTTGGTACTTGTATTTCTTGTAGAAAAGACATGCCAAAATTCTCTGACGAAAAACTTCAAAAAGGTGATTCAGAATTTTTCCAGAATAGAAGAGGAACTCTTGCAGCAAGATGGCAAGATTCAAAGGAAGTTCTGATTCTGAGTAATTGCCACGGACCTGATGTCACACAAGTAAAACGTAAGCAGAAAGATGGAGAAAAAGTAATGACAAATTGTCCTACCGCTATTGCCGACTATAACAGATTTATGGGAGGAGTAGATTTGTCTGATCAAAAGATATGCCTATATGATTTTGACAGAAGATCTACAAAATGGTGGAAAAAAGTATTTTATAAACTTTTGATGACAGCTGTTGTGAATGCACACATATTGTTTCAAGAAACCAAACATAGGAAAATACCTCTCTTGCAATACATTGTCCCCCTAGCCGAATTAATGATTGCTCATGGCAAAGAAAATGCAATTGTCAAGAGGAAGAAATCAGGTCGACCGTCAAATGCAACAAAACTGATGTTAAATGTTGGAGATCATTTGCCATTAGAAGGGCCAACCAGAAGAAGATGTGCCCGCTGTGCCAAACAAAATAAAGAAACCCGAACAAAAAGTGTTTGCGCCATGTGTAAAATTGCACTATGTAAAAACTGTTTTGCAATGTACCATACATAGAAATTTCATAAATAATGTTGTGTAGGTAGGTGTTTTCTGATAAAACTGTTTTAAAAGTATTGTGAAATTCATTTAGAACTAGAAAACTGAACTTTTCACTATGTTTTATATTGTCACTTCAACCCCAATGGGACATATGTGTCCCAACTAAAAAGACCAGTGGGACACATATGTCCCACCTCCAAAATGGCCCTTACAGTAAATTTTTGCTTATAATTGGGCAGAATATTGCTATTTCTACTTTATTTTACCTAATAAACCCCTAATTTATCTTTTTTTTTTAAAGAAAAAACTGGTTGTGAAAGGGTTAAGATTCCTTTTTTGGACAATAATTATAAAGCTGATTCGCCGAAGCTGGAAGTATATTATATGCTGTAGGCTACATATCGTGAAATAGTTTTTTTTTAATTGCTATAGCTTGGAAAATATTTCTTCAGCATTTCTAATTTCTCAGCTGACAAGTCCCTACTAATTCACACAGTGTTGTCGGCTGCTTCTAAAAGCTATTTCTTTCAGGAAAGATTCGAAAACAAGAAAATGTATTCAATGGTAATAAAACTGAAAAAAATGGGCCTTTCCCTTCTAATTTGCAATACAGTAAAATAAAAAGTCTTTTATAATTATATAAATATTGAATGTCTCTTTTAAAGATTACCCTCTGAAGAAAATGTCAAAATATTCTATTGAATGTTTACACACATTTCTTAAAAATTTAAACTAAATTAAAAGCTAAAATAAATTTAATTCATTAAATTAAATTAAAATGCAATTTAAATTAAAAAACATCAATGAAATTAAAAGCAATGTAAATTAATTAAATTACAAGTTGCATTAGGTTAGTTAAACTAAAATTTACCCTCGGTTAGTTAAATTAAAAGTTGCATTCGGCTAGTCAAATTAAAAATTGCATTAAGTCAGTTAAAGTAAAAGTAGCCTTAAACTGGTTAAATTAATAAAGCTTCATTAATTTAATCACATTTTAAATTAATTTAAAAAGTGGTTTAAATTACATTAGAGTGAAATTTAACTTAAGTCAAAATCAACTAAATGCAAAGTTAATTAATTTCAAATTTAATTTTAACCATAATAAAAAAGATTCAATTTACATCATTTAAAAAAATTTATTATTTACAATTAAAGTTGTTCAACACTTAAAATAAGGAAGAAAATCTTTTTCCCCCTTTTCCACATTTTAAAAATAAATTATCGTTTCCATCTTTTCAGGTCCCTTCCCAAATAGTTTTGGCCGAGCTCTTTAGCCTCGTCGTTAACATCTCAGTCATGGACAACGGGGCGGGGAGGTTCGACCCTTTCATTTCCCCTTTTATACGTCCAATAAACAAATCACTTTTCCTCCCATTGATTTTATTGCGTGGGTTTGCCAGCGTTGTTGAGGCACGCGTTGACAGGTAGCGCCTCCGGTTGCACGTGGCGACGAAAGACGTATGGACCGACAAAAATGCCCTATCAGCCGCCAGAAAAGCGTAGGCTTCATAAGGCTGTCAGAAATCTATAATAAAGACATCCCCACGATTTAAGGGCACTTACCCGTTTCTTACAAAAGAGGGACAGATGGCTTGAACGCCATTAGCCATTCTGTCAAAAAAAAAAAAAGAAGTAAGGAATATATTCTTCAGGAGCAAATGTAACTTTCAGTGAAGGTTGAGAATTCATGGTAATTAAAGGAAAGGTCAGTTGAAAGGCCATATTGTCCTATTTTCAATATTAATTATTTAATTATGGTTATTAGAAAATTTTCATTTTTGATAAATGGAATTTAGCTCGTAAATCTGTTTGAATCTGAGCTCTTAATAGTAAATGCAAGAACAATTAGCATACTTCATTATTAGAAGAGATAATTAAAACTAATTGATCTCATTCAGCGCTACGATTTCTAAAAATATTTTTTACTTAAATTAATGCAAGTATACAAAAATATGAATAAATTGTGTTTTTTTTTTTCCTTCACAATCTTGCATATTTTGTATCACTGCCTTTTAGAGGAAATGAATTCCGACCAGTACGATATCTACGTCCCAATTTAATACGTCCTCAAAAGGTTAAAATTCACACTAATTTAACTTTCAAGCTCCAGTGACTTGAGAATTACTAAATGCAAACATTTACTTAAGGTTATATAGTCAAGGGTTCAAAATATTTTTGAGTCATAGTCAGATAACAAAGACGAGGTTTGAGAGTTAGCATCTTTATCCGATATCATTAACGTTTGACTCTCCAAGATTTGGTATATTTGGTGTGAAGCAGGTTTACATACACATAAGATCTTCGGCGGAATACAAGTTTGAACCCCTGACTGTATAACCTTGACTAAATGTTTGCATTTAGTAATTCTCAAATCACTGAAGCATGAAACTAAGGCTTAAATTAGTGTGGACTTTAACCTTTTGTGGACTATTAAATTGGGATGTAGGTATCGAAATGGTCTGAATTCATTTCCACTGTACGAGCAGTGACACAAGTATGCAAGAATTATGAAGGAAAAAAAAACAATTTATTCATATTTTTTGTATACTTTGGTATTATAAACAGAATAATATGTTTCAATGCAATGTTTTACATAAAAAACTATAGTTTATAATTAGCCATCGTGTGGCATCTTTCAAAAAATCTCCATTGTGAAGTCGTGTTTTTCGGTGACAAATGTCGTAAAAATAATTTATTTGGCGTCTTCAGGCTTTGATTTTTCTATCGGAACAGACAGCTCAATCTGTACTCGAGATGCATTGAAAGTACCGCAACATCTGTAATATGACAATGTCTTTTTTTTTTTCTCCCTAAAAACGATGGTTTTATGATCTCGACGATGTTCTACATTACCACTTGCAGTATCAGAGTCAGAGCTCAAATTGTCAAAAAAAAAAAAATTCGTCATTGCTGGTTTCAGTTTCAAATAATACTTCTTCCGATTATTTGCTTTTTTGCCGTTTTGGAATATAATTTTTGAAATATCTTAAAATGCGAGAATGGCAAATTACACAAAAAGAAATTGTAGCATACTACTTCGAATTTTACGAAGTATCTCCAAAGACTGCCGATTTATTTACATTCGAGATGCAACTGACTGGTTACGACGTCTTGCATGGTGAGGCAGAGGCAACTCTGTTAACATTAGATTTCGTAATCACGAAGTGGCAGAACCACCATATTGGCTCATGAATAAGTTTTCCAGCCCTTTTTGTTGTTTCATAGAAATTGTAAACTGATATATTATAAATGGAGTATAAATTACACCAAATACAACATAAGTTTAGTATGCTTCTTTGTTGTGGTGGCTGAGAGCAGGCGTACGATAGATAAGGTAAAAATGCTTTGGTGGCAGAGAGTAGACAAACGACCGCAAAGGGTTAAATGCTTAGAAAAAAAGGGGGGGATTTGTGTTTCAACTGTCAATTTCTATACACTTTTTCTACATTACTATTATGAAATATATATAAAGCATACCAATAAACACTTAGACAATGAAAAGATTCAAAACGAAATCTATTAAAGTCAACATTGACCAATACTTTTAAACATATTCATTAAGTTATATAGTATATATATTTACTGTTGACGCTCTACGTGTCAGATCATTTGACCATCAGCTACAAAATTTGGCATATACTTCCAATTGATTTCTTTTTTGAAATTTTAATTAGAATTTAATTTGAATAAAAATTGAACTAAATTGTCTTTCTACTGTAATGACATCAATTTTTATTTGCATACCAATTTAACAGCCACTTAGACTTTTTCAAGTTTTGGAAATATTAAAAAACACCGGGCGTTTTTATCGTCTCATTTCTAAAAATATCTTACATTATTACCTTGAAACTGAAACAGTTTTGCGCATATTCAATTGCATGATTTTATTGCATTCTTGAAAGTTGAAGAAAAAGGGCACTTTTTAATATATATGCCTTTAAAACAAAACTAAAAGATGAAATATGAAATATAGAGAAATTTTAAAGATATCTGAATAATAAATATATTTACGCTTTAAATAGCGCTATGATGTTATGCAATTCTCACCAGTTGTAAAGTTCATGCACACAATAAAATTTCAGCATAACATTTAAAATAATACAGCTTTAATGTCAGAGGATTTGAACATAAATTTATCACTTGAAGGAATCATGGGCTTGAAGTTATGTTTAAGCGAATTATCTGAAATCAAATGTAATAATTATTCTCGGCAGACTAGCTGGTCACCTGAGGCGACAAGTTTAAAATGAAAAGTAAATAAGGAGGAAGAAGAATTTTTAATAAGAAAGGCTTTAAAAGTGTATATGAGATTTAGTAGATTAATGCAGGTATTTAAATTTCTTCTATAATAAATAAAATTTTAATAAACATTTAATGGGTTTTATTTGTTTCTGCTCTAATTCAATTCTAATCTGCTCATATTTCAAGTACTGTGAAATTAGTTTAAAAATAAAATCATACATCATTTTATCTATCATAATGTGAAAAATGAAATGTAAGTAGAATGAATCTTAATATTTTTTATTTTATATTTCGAAATTTATCTTATGGCACCATTTCTGTACAGATTATACCATAATGTTTTTGTGTCCAAACTCAGTATACTGAATTATATTTATAATAAAAGTAATCTATTACCTTAATTAATAAAATTGTATTGTTAATAAAATACATTAAGGTAATAGATAATTAAGTTGTATCCAAAGTTGTATTAAGTTGCATCACGATATCCAAAGTTGCAATACTTTGGATACCGTGAAAAATAATTTGAATCAAATATATAAGAAAAGAAAAATCGCATCCCAAGAAAGACTCCCAATCAATAAACATCAAGAAGTCTCTTAGCAACAAAAATATGAAATTCATTTTAGTATCATATTTCAAAAATGCCTTTAAAATATTTAACATAATCATTACATTAATGATTTTTCTTTTATTACGTTTATAAACATTTTATTAATCTTTTTATAAGTATACTGAAAAAAGAGTGTCAACAATAATGAATTATTTTCAAATCAAAATTAAGCGTAATTATATGTTAGGGATTTTTTTACATTAAAACAAAGACATTTATTGGTATGATGTATTGTAAAACCATAATTAATTGCAAATAAATATAAAACTGAATCCTTTTATTTTGTATACTTGTATGCAAAATAAGAAAAATACGAAAATGTAAATTGAAATCTAAGATAACCTGTTAAAATGAAATATTAACATATTATAAACAATTAAATTTCTGATAACTCACTTAAGAATGATTTTGATATTTCAGTGTAAATGCACATTGATATTCTAAAGTTTCATGATGTAATTTTTTTATTTTTTATAAATTTATTTATTTGTCAACTAATAAAATTTTAATCGACTTCCCATTTAACAATTATTGTTAGTTGGTTAGTCTACCTTGTCAGAAATAAGTTATAGATTTAGGACAAAAAAATGTTCCACGGGTTTTTAATTGCCTTGATTTGAAATCAAATTTACTATGCAGCTCACATATTCCTCCTTGTTCCGTTCCGAGATATGCTGATATAAATTAAAAATACGTCGTTGAAAATTTCCGAAGCAATAGAAAAAAAAGCAATGAATTTTCTTAATGCTAGTTTTTTTCCCTCCAATGAATCCCTGCTCATGTGGGAATCAACAGGAATGAAAGCGCTGATGCTCTCGCCAAAGCCTCCCGTGAGTTGGATCGACCAAATTCTGCCACCTCAGATGTTAACTCAGACTTTTTAAGCAAACTTTCAAAAAGCTTTCCATACCGTATCTCAATTGACCCAGACACCTTTCTTCAATCATTGCAAGACTCCGCACAGGCCACTTTAAAGTTATGAAATTGAATACCAGACAATACTAAATCCTACTCCATTTGCAAGATTGCTCCTCAGCGGAACTAAGCCCAGAACACATCTTCAACTGCAATGCCATCGGTGGACTCTTTGGCCCTTTTTCGACGGAAGATGTTCTGCACAGACTTCAGGCTCCGAGAAAAGTTGAACTCATCCTAAAGACTTTTGGACACATTTGAATTTATTATCAATAGAAAAGAACAACAATGCTAGTTTTATGAATGCGCTACAATGTTTCTGCAATTTCAAAATATTTATTTCATCAAGCTCTGCAGTTTAAAATAACCTAACTCATTTTTATAACAATTGTATACTTTAAAATTGTAACTGAATTTCATACAGTGTATATCATTGCAACATAAAGTAACATATGAAGGTTGTCAGTATTTAAACAAATATCGAAGATAAATAGTGAAGAAAGGATAGAAATTCTTTTGTTAAATTTTAAAAATACACAAGAACTGGGCGAAAGTAATATAAATAATTACTGGAATAATATAATAATTACTGGGGAACTGGTAATAAATCAATATTAGTGGCCCTTTCAAAAATAATTCTCTAGCTGTGCAACGCATAAACTATTAAAAGTTCTGCGATAAACCTTGGTCAAATAAAACTATAAATGTGACATACATTTCTTAAATAATACATTTCTTGTATTTGACTCTAGTTGTGAAACATAAAAACAAATCTTTGGCAAAATTTTAACAATCTTTGGCCAAACATGCCTGTAAATGCATTGGAAAATCGTATTCCTTTTATATGACGAGGACTCTTCCATCCTAGTATGCCTGAACGGTTCTTATTAGTCTACAAACTATGTGTATCTTAAGGTATATAGTTCTACTTGTTGATGTAATGAACTGTCATTCCTTATGCTTCAAAAAAGCTAAAAAACAACTAAAATTTTAAAGTCATGTTGAGAATAGAAAATTTTAAATTCATAATAAAATTGCTCAATTTTTAAAACGAAAATCATTTGTTTAATATTTATTTTTATAACATTTAAATTAATAAGTTTTTAAACAGCATTCTTTAAAAATCTCATTTCTAAAATCAGAAAGATGAAAAAAAATTCATTTGAGAACTTCTGTCTTAAATTTTCTACTTAGGCTTCTTTTGAAAACTTTTCCCATTAAATAAGATATCTGAATACCAATCAATTTCTCTCAAAAATGGTACAATGTATACTTTCCTAGAGTTTTACAGCCAACTCGTTTCCAAGGTTACGTGAAAGAATTTTTAAGTAGTGAATTCATATCATTAATAAGAGATTTAATAATGCTTCATACTGCCTCGGATACATGATTGATTGATCATGTAAACATAGGGGAAGAGTCACCCTGTCGTGAAAAACATGATAAAATTACTATCTGATATCTAAGATCTTCACAGGGCGACGGCATTTTACAAGATTTCGAATGAATTGCTGTCGAATTTTTAAATGATGGATAACTTATTTAAAGTAGCGGATAAATTATGTCACTAAATAAATATAACAACAAAACTAAGAAAAAAATTAAATATTTGATATTTGAAGCAAGTATTTGAAATTCCAATTACTTGAGAGAGAATATTTTCACATCGTGTATCTTAACGTTTTCACAAAATGAATTAATAGTTTTCATTGCGTTTGTTAAGAGCTTTTTTTTAAATAACAAAACTGCTTAATAAAAGCAATAATAATTTAAAACACTAATTTTAAAAAATGTATAAAATATAATAATAATTTAAGTAAATGTAATTTTTTATGAGTTCATTAAGCATACTTTTAAGATAATTAAAATGCACAGTAAAAATATTTATTTAAAACAATGAATTATAAAAAAACAGACGAGCTACAATAATAATTTAAATAGATGTATTGTGTTATGTTACATAATAAAAATTATAAAACATAATGTACAAATTAGTTTAAATTTTAAGAATGTTTTAAAAGCGTAAAAAGCCCGGTATCTGAGCTGGTACTATTTTCGTTAAATTTTCACGCCATAATTCCTTTTAGAAGACTTTATCTTAATGGTATACGTGAATATACCATTAAGAATACTTGGTGATAATGTATAGCTGATGACATGATAGAATAGTTGATGATGATATACATATAAGAATAGTTGGATAAATTTAATTTTCGGAACTTAATTCCCTCCGTGGTTTTGCTGTGCATGTGTTGGTATAAAAAGACAGGACATTTTACCTAGAACTATTAAATTTAGTTCAGATGTACTTAAGAGAAAAATATGGACATTCAAGTTTAACTAAAAATTTAATTAGAAATTCAGTTAAAAACTAAAATTAACTAGGATTAATTTTTATACATTTTTAAAATTATAGGAATATTCTTTTTTCTTTTACTATTTTAAATTATTGAGGAATTCTCTGAATTCAAACAGTTTTCTGTTTCATTTAAAAAAATATGTTTCATCAATTCCTTAAATTCAAACACTTTACACATGATATTTTTCCTTTATTGAAAGCTAAAAAAATTTGATTTTCAAAATTTTGCAATAAAGCTGAATACTGAAAACATTATAAGAATAGAGTTTGCTAAATTTTTCAAAATTAATAAATTTGTTGACAATAATGAAAGAAAACTGTGCAATGAACTTTTCGTTCAGGACATTTTTTTAATAGAAAAGAGCTAAAATCCATAGAATGATGATAATTTTTCATTTACATCAAATATCAAATTTTACTATCGATATTTTCAGAATGCCGCATTTTGATTGAAAATATTTTTACAAGGATTATGTTAAGATTTTTTTTAGCTGGTCATCGCAAAAATTCTATCAACTTCACACAGTGAAAGTAAAAACGTTAAGGGTTTATACAGGTTTAATTATAAAGATTCATTAAGGAAAATCGATTTAAATCCAACAAAAACTAAAATGATAAGACGAGTTCGAAGAATTTAAAAAAATGCTTCAAAAATCTCTTGTTTATTTTTTTACCCTGGATAAAAGCAATTTCCTACAAAAATATACACTTTTTATTTCAAACTTTCATCAGAGGAATTAAATTACTCCAAAAAAACTTACTGTATTTAGTGAAAAAAATTAATTAATAGAATTAATCCCAGTTGTTAATGAATTAGAATACACACAATTCATAGAAAAGTTATAAAAATTAACTATGCCTTTTTTAAACAAATTTTTTCGATGTCTACAGCTATCTAATTTATAAAGAAAAAAATTCAAAACTTATTTTACGTACTCTCTTAAATTTCATTATCCTCCTGAGAAATTATGTGAAAAAACAGAAAAAAAGAGAGTGAAGGTTTGTTTGCAAAAGATTCAAATAGTATACCGAAAATTTAAACAGGTAAAATTACAATAAATATTAAAAATTTGTTCATGAATATTAACATATAGTTGGCAACATTTTGAAATAAATAACTTTTTTTAAAGTCACATGTGGCATGAATTAAAAAAAAATCAAATATGTTACTGAAACATTAGTTTTATATTTAAAAAAATTGATAATGTGTTCCACAAAATCTAATTTCACATCTAATTTTTTTGCATAAAAAATAAAGTATTCGTTGGAAGTAAAAACGATTCATAATCAGACAACGCCCAAATGTAATCGAAAACAATAATTGTTTAAATCGTGTTTCTGATCAGAAAATAGCATAAAAATCAAAGGTAGCACGCACATCTACCGTGAGCTCTTTCTTTCGTTATCCTTGGAAATATATTTTAAGAAAATACAAATACAATTAAAAATTCAATTTAATTATTCATTAAAACATTAAACAGTGAAATGTAATGTCCGACCTTTATTGCACGTAAACAGTAATTATTTTCTAATTTCATGAAAGAACATTACCTATATTATTCAATATATAAGACCCCGCCTTGTATTTTCCCTCAGCTATCACTAACACCAATGTCAAGGTCAATTTCTCATTGTGCTTACGAAGGATGGTCACCTAATAGCAATTTGCGTTTGATTGTCATCCGTGGGTGTTCGTAGAATGTCTTCTGTCAATCAGCTCTAAAAAAGTTATAATTAACTTTCGAATTACGACTTTATTTTTTGTGACCTCGTAGAATGTCGCCAAAATTTCAATGTATCATCAGTCTAAATCTGTCATCAGGAGTTCCGTTCCACAATTAATCCACGAGTAACACGCTTTTTGACTCCAGAAAATTCATCAATAGGTAAGATGGCGACGAAACCATCGGTTTGAAGTGTGTCCTTGAACCGTGATATGAAGCCCACGAGTCGTTTCGATCTTCTGCTTCTTTTCTTTTAGTTGTAAAGAAAACTTTTTGCTGTTAATCAGTAGCGGTGGCCGTCATTCATAATTCAAAAGCAGATTGTATTTGAAGATAATAGAGAAACATTTTGTACTAAGGTCGAAAGGCAGTCTCGTTAAATGACTAATGAAAAGAGAGCGAGATTGTTTTAAAAAGGTCTCGATTAAAGGTTGTTTTCAGAATAGAAAGTTTTTTTAAGAGGTTTTTTTTTAAAACTTTCTTACTTACAAAGTATACAAAGAAAAGACATTTAATCTCAAAAAATTCGAACTCCAGAGTTTATTGTGAAACTACGTGTTTCAGATGTCCTTTAGGATAGAAAATGTACTTTTGAAATTGTGTCTGTCTATTATGCCTTATGTTTTTCTTTTCGAATTATGTCTGCTTTTCTTTCTATTTTTCCTATCAGTACAATAACAAACTCTGAGTTATGTGAATGAAATTTGATATAAGGTTTTTTCGCCGTGATATGGTCACCTAATAGCTATTTGCGTTTTGGTGCGAAAATTCTGGTTAAAGATTTTAAACATCAAATTTTGAACGAAGTCCATTGGGTGGACATCCGACTGTCCGGCTATCTGAATGCAAGATAACATGATAAATACTATGCAAAAAATGCTAGATGAATAAAATTTGATGCACAAAATTAGCATTTAAAATGCAGATCTGGTTCAATTTTTTATTATTCTTTTTCCTCACTTTTTTTTAATATGGGTTATTTTCTTCTAGATAAAAATCTGGATTATTTGTTTTAAACTTAATTCAAAATCAGATAAAAAAATCAGAGTACTTTTTCAACTTGGCATTATAAACTAAAATTTGGATTATTTCCACTAATCCAAGGCGGGTGATCAATACAGGTATCAGATGGTAATCTAAGCCCAATTTTTTACCTTTACATTATTTTATAATAACACTATTAGTACTATTATAAATAAGAGGAATTAATTATGATTAGTATTGTTATCAATTATCGGATCTGATTTTGTGTTGTAATATTCCTACCGAGAGAAAAATAATTATCATTATTACGTCTATATATTTTATTTCTAATAAAAATATTATTAGAAGAAATTATAATTATCATTAGAGAAAATTAATGATTAGTTTCATCTCTGATTAAGTAAAAAACACATTACTATTACTAGTATTATTAACGAAACAAAATTAATTACTATTAGTCATAATTAGCATTACAACTAATACTACTTACTGAAATTATTAAATTAGGAAAAATTACCGTTATTGTTGTTAATATTTACAGTGTATCATTAGAGGAAGTACTATAAAAAAATAACACTATTGTAAGATACAAGCTAGTCTGCTACTTTATATATAAGAAAGATTCCTTGGTTATAGTTTTAATCCAATAAACTTCCAAAATTAGATTTATGTGGGACACGAAACGTAATAATAGTTTTCTAAAATATAAATGCATTCTTTTCTTTCTTTTTCTTTTCTTTTCTTTTACTTTTTTTTTTTTTTTGAAATTAAAGAAATGTTTACATTTAGATTAACGTAATTCTATTAGAGTTTTGTTTAGTTTAGTTATATTAACGCCCCTTTTTAAAGTACTATGACTATGTGGGAACGGACCTCGTAATTTTGAACCGTGGTTAGATGACGAGGACGACACCTGAAATGACACCTCCCTCCACATCACACGACACCAGCGGAAGGACTTTTGACCTGATGGTTTAACATCCAACAGACTCCCTTACACAACGGTTCCTCGGTGGAATCGGGTTTCGAATCTGAAACCTTACGGATCACGAACCGAAACCCTACCACCAGGCCACCGAGGCTCAACAATATTTGAGAGATACATGAAAAATTCAAGATGCACCAAAAGCTTTCTACATTTAAAGTGCTTTATTAGAAAGTAAGAAATTAATTTGTAGCAAGTAGTATAAAGTTTATTATATGAAAGCTGTTTAATTTAAAATATTTCATTGGAATCTTGGAAATTAAATAGGCTTGTAAACATATTTAATAGAATTTTAAGTAAAAAATATATTTTGAGAGGGTTGTGTTTTTTAAATTTTACTACAATATACAAAGATTGTATCTGAAAAGTGTAACAAATTTCAAAAAACATTAATGTGGAAAGCTTAAATAATATAAGTACACATAAAACAAATGCGATTTCGAGCAAATTCACGATCAAACGACATTGCTTTATTTTAAGTCAAAATGAATTACAAATAAAATTGCAAATAAATCTTTGAAATAATTAGTTTTTAAAATTTCCCTTTTTTACATTTCCTTACTCATCGTACTTGAAAAAAATATTATAACATTTTGATTTATTCTTTTATATCTTAGATGAAACTATAATATTTATGATGTCGGTAAAGAGCTTATATTAATTTGAAAAGAAAATAATAAGATTATTTTATTGTTTTCTAGTTAATTTAATATTTTTTTTTTCTGGAATTATAAATCTGATATAAAAACTTAAAGTCCTATAACAATTTTCATCTAGCTAAATATCGGTGAATCGGTTTTATTGTTTAATTGCATGGAACATAAACAATTTAACTTTTCGAATTTCAGTCAAAATTATAGTTCAATTTTCATAAAATTAAAAGAAACATTAAGATTTTTTTTTACTCATAGCATATGCAAACGTTATTCAAATAATGATACCAATGAAAACTTAATATTTCATATTAACATTTTTAATTATTATTTAAGCATTAATTTCCTTGATTAATTATTAATTCTTGTGTTATTTTAAAACCAATTTTAAAATTATTTTTTTGATATTCATTTCATGTAGAGTAATTTTATTCAAATAAAAAATTGTTAGATATTTTATGTTCACTATTCATATTGAAACTATCACAAGTGCCAAGTTTTATAAGTAATGAAAGATTTCAAGCCTTTATCAGGAAATTTAATATCAGATATTATTAAAAGTTAATAATTGAAAAATATATTAAATTAATAAAAATATGTGTTAAATAACTTTAAAAAAGCGGTCATTTAAATCGTTTGCAAAACACGAATAAAGTCAGAAAAATCTAGGTTACACAAACAAAATGTAGGTCTTATTGAAGATTACAAGAACATTTAATTTCAAGCAATAGTAATTTTCTGTATCAAAACATATAATAAATTTAATTCAAAAGTAATG